>KZ538364.1:0-50438 GCA_000934665.2 Catajapyx aquilonaris
ACTCCCTCATACCCCGGGCGAGAGACACCCACCCAAGAATTAAAATCCCCTGCAAGAATTATCCTGTCATTACCATTGAACCCATCCAACACAACACGGATGAGGATAAGGAGAGGTTCTGGGATAATAATAATAATAATAATAATAATAATAATAATAATAATAATAATAATAATAATAATAATAATAATAATAATAATAATAATATCTGAATTGGCTCCCCTTGTCGGCGGTGGGGTGGATTGGTAACCTTTGCCGGCGCGGCGGCGCTGTTGCCTTTCTCCCTCCGATCGGCAGACCTGGTTTCGGGGATTAGTGGGCGGGGGTCTAGCTTTTCCCACATATGTGCCATGAAAATTAAACTGCCCAGATGACTCCAAAATCGGTCGGAGATCAGCGGGGGGGGGGGGGGGGNTTCATTCTGGCAATTCGCCAAATTCAAATGGCCGGCTCCGTTGCGACGCCCCTCTGTGACGTCAATTCCCAAACGCCTTTCCCATCGCCGATCGATTACTTATTGGCCGATTAGAACCGCTCCACGACCGGAACAAGCGCCAGCTCTTTCTCCGGACGATGCAAAAAAAAACCGCCTGTCCGTATCTCTAACAGCGCGCCAGGATTCGTCGAACGAAAGCGCACCCGATTTTGGCTCGCTGCTGCCCAGAAAATGGCGGGAAACGTAATGATCCGGCCCTCTTAACCGCATGTTTTTCAGGAGGAAATGAGTAAAGAATACATGTAACAACAGGATACTTATTACTTCAATTAGTGATCACTCCCCTTGTAACACATGTAATGGGTCTGTCACACAGGCGTTCCGTTCGCTCGCCCCGAAAAATGTCGCTGCGATCGCTGTGCCCAAACTTGTCAGACATGCGCTGACTCGGTGGTAGGGTTTAGCAGGAGAAGTGAAAGGCGACCTCGCCTCGGGGGACAAGTGGGTCAAGATGGCAGGGGTGGTTGGGGTGGGCAGCTGGGGGAAAAAGGTCTCGGCCAATCGGAGCCCGACGAGCCGCTGGAGGAGAACGCAGCGAGAGGGTCCTGCTTAGCTGCGTCACCCCCAAAATCCCCCAATTTCCTCGACCGACGAGGCCCCCAGGGCACAGCGGGGCGCAGCGCTCGCCTGTGTGACCCATGCGCGCGAAGCGAGCGGGGCGACGAAGCGCACGGAACGCCTGTGTGACAGACCCATTACTCAAAAACTCCCGTTGTTGTGCTATTTTTGCAGAAAAAGGACAGAAGATTCCTGCTGGCTTGTGAGAAGGGTTACTTGGAAACAGTGCGCGGCATGGTGCATAAGGAAAATGTTCGAAAAATGATGACTATTGTGGACTGGAAGGGAGACAGCGGTCTGCACATTGCTGCCAAAATGGGACGTCAACGTGTCGTTTCGCACCTTTTGCAGCAAAGATGGTCAGTGGATCACAAGGACAAGAGAGGAAGGACGCCCCTTCACTGGGCTGCGTACTTTGGCCATGTCTCCACATGCGTCAACTTAATAATGCAAGGGGCACGGGTGAAGGCAGAGGACAGCCCTCACGCGCAGCAACCAATTCATATGGCTGCGTATGCAGGACAAATAGAAGTGGTTCGCATCCTTATCAAGGAAGGCGCAAGTGTGGATGATTACGACAGAAATGGCCAAACTCCACTGCATCACGCTGCCAAAAATGGACAGGAAGATATGACTCATTTTCTGGTTAAGAGTGGCGCAGATACCTCAGAAGAGGACTTCGAAGGCAACACTCCATCGGACCTTGTCTATGGTAACAAGAAAATAACGTCATTGCTAGAGGTTAGTGCACTAACTTTACCTTTGTGTATAATTTAAGCTCTGGTATAAAGAATAATAGTCAGACAGCATACGCTTGAATCCATTACAAATCACCTACTACAAACAATTAAGTCCGGAACGTAATTCATATAAAGCTAAAACGTTTGTGTACAGTAAGAATTATCTGGCCGGACTACACTATCAATATTATCAGAAGCTTTTAGAATGCTGCATAATGTAATTTACGATATAATCATCATCTGACATTACATAAAGCCATGAGTATAAAATGACAATTTTTGTTGTTACAGGTGAATGATTCATTTGCAAGTGCTTGTGAAGACGGTAATTTAGATGTTGTCAAAGAGCTTGTTCAAACGTATGGCGAAGAAATGATGGAGGTTCATGACGATGGACATCATGGGATTCACCTTGCAGCCCTTAATGGACACGGCGATGTGGTTTCATACCTATTAGAACAACTCCTCTTCATTGTGCATGCAGTGGTGGTGACATGTCTACCGTGACTCTCCTGGTGCAGAAAGGAGCAAATGTGAAGGCCATGGATATGGACGGAGATCAACCCATTCACGAGGCCTCACGCTCAGGCCACGTGGCAGTGGTTAAATATCTCCTTGCAGTTGGGGCTCACATAGAAGACGCCAATCACAATATGTGGATTCCTCTCCATTTTGCCTCTAATAATGGGAAAATAAAAATGGTTTCGTTTCTTCTGGAGAGAGGAGCTAACAAAATGGCACAGGACGAAAAGGATGGGATGACACCTGCGGACTGGGCAAAAGCGAGGGGTCACACAGCTGCGGTCCACACACTTAAGGATGGCGCTCAGTCCCCTACGACTGTACACGACAATAATTATATATTTAAGAACCAGTCTTCAAAGGTAAGTTGTTTATGTGCATTCTGAGAATTAAGGCAATAAGAAATAACATTTTAAAAATATTGTCCCCTGTAAGTTGACTTTTGCTCATGGCCATCATGCCCAACCTCTGCTTATTCACGTGACAGTGGGCATCACGTGGTATATGACCTACTTCGTTGGTCAGAAGGCTGATCGTAAAACTGAAGTGAGCAAATGTCTATTTCTTTCGGCACGAAGTTAGGTGCATGGTAATTTTTGTTATTGTAGGTGATGAGTGATTAGACTGATGACATACTAATGTGTACTAACAATAAGTGAAAAGAATTTTATTGCATTTTTTACACCTTTCGTTTCATTCACCATCGTAGACAATACCGTACGTATAGTAATCTACCTTTTGGCAATACCTTTGCAATGCAGGTAGATCCTGCGGACTTCTTGAGCGCATGTTCCAGTGGCAACTTTGAAAAGGTGAAAGACTGGATACTGAAAGAGAGGGTGGATGTTGAAGCCAAAATGAACAATGGTGGATGGACAGCGACACATCTGGCAGCTCGCAATGGGAACGTGGAAGTCCTTCGTTTTCTCCTTGAAAATGGCGCACCATTGGATGTGCAGGCAGAGGGTTGTGACCAGCAGACGCCTAGCTGCATGGTTCGGAAGAAGTCGTTCTGTGCTCTTACTACTAGACAATGGAGCGAACACAAATATTGTGGACAGGTTTGGGAAAAAGCCTCGGCAAATTGCCCTGGACTATGGCCACCATGATGTTGCTCAACTCTTCGTGTCGGAAGCCGACTCGACAAACTCGAAGAGTGGAAGTAGTGAGGAGGAGAAGGAACGGGACAAGGTAATCTAACCCTGATATTGGAAAATATGTTGCATGCATAAAGTAAAGCCTACGGTATTTTAAATATTGTCCAAGTACCGATGTCATTATGGCCTTATAAAAATCAATGTATAGGACATGAAAATGCAGTGAATCATAAAATCTGAAATGGTAAACAATAACATTTGAAGCCACGTGTCTCTGAACACTTTACGCTGCTTGTTTAGTGTCGTGTCATACAACCTAAATTGTGTAACACCTTTTAAAGGCCCATCATGTAGCGACATCTGTCACTTTATTTAACTTTTACTCTCATTTCTCTTGACACACTTGTATGCCACTTACACTATATGATTGTCTCTAAGGAGAACAGCAACTACAAGGAGTTTCTGAATGCCTGTTGGACGGAAAACTTGAAAGACGTCAAATTCTGGGTAGAATTCATGGAAATCAACCTTGCTGCAGCAAGGACAGAGGACAGCGGATGGACTGCGACCCACCTGGCTGCAGAAAGAGGACACAAAACTGTGCTTCAGTTTCTGCTGGACAACAATGCTCCATTGGATGAACACGTGGGAGTGCCCCACAATCACACTCCACTCCATTTAGCCGCCATGTGTGGGAAATCAGCTGCAGTTAGCCTTCTTCTCGAAAGAGGTGCCGATCCTCTCAAGAAGGATTCCGAGGGCAAGACTCCTCATCAGCTGGCTGTGGAGGATTGCCATGGCTTCGTCGCCAAGCTCATCCAGAATCATGTGGACAAGACAAAAACTAACTGAATAGTAACTGAAGAGACTGAGGCAAATATGTGTTCCAGTCCAGTTGTGCTTATGAGTTCTGCACAAGCAAAGTCATTCCACCCCACACTGTGAAAAGTGTGGTCAAAGACAAAGTCCTTCCAGTACCACGATGATTTTACCTCTGTTCGACCTGTTAATTATAGGCCAAACAGTTTTTGGGAGGTCATAATGTTACTCTTACACAATGTTGGGACTGTGTATTGTATATGTGCCATAATTATTGATACGCTACTTATATTAAATGTTGTCATTAAGTTCATTAGTCATTAATTTCCTGCAGACAAGAGTGGTATTGTGTCAATAAATTTTCTGCCCGGCACCACTGTTACCCAAACTGAAAATTAACACAATTAATGCATAAAAACAAAACAAAAAGATAAGGTACGTTAGGTTGTGTCGGGGACACAATCCGCAGCTTTTGAGGTGAATAAGTCTTTAAAATCGGATCAGTATTGGGGGGAGTGAATTGATTGTTTATTATCGGCTCGAGTTTTCCTGAGGATCCTAGCCAACTCCCTGACCCTGGCCGGAGTGATCCCTCCGTGGCTCGGGGCAAGTGTACGGCTTCAATTTCAACGTGACTGTTGTATTTCCGTACAGTCGAGGTGTTCCCAGATCCTGCAAACATTGTTGTTATGTGTACCACCGTAAGATCATGCCGTCATATTTTGTTTAAATATTATGTGAACAGTCCAACTCACGTGAGCAATGACTGGAAAGGTTATCACAGGTCTGTCTGGATCGTACTCCAAAGGCTCTTCGGGAACCAAGAGCACGGTGAAGTTTTTGTGTCCGTACACCGGCTCCACTATGAAGTGAACACTGATTGGGTCAGTGATGTCGTCCACTCGAACATCACGGTTTGGTCCTCCGTTGCGATCCATGTCGTACAGTTGGAGAGGGTTCCTCTCATTCAGAGGAACGTTCGCAGGAAAAGGGACGCCCACTTCGATCTCGTAATTATCTTTAACGAACGTCGGTCTTTCATTGTTGGTGTCCAACAACCCGATGTACAACGTCGCCTCGTCCTGAGGAAAAAGTATACTGTCTGAATCAATTTCAAAACACACTCCATTTGGACCAATTACGATCTTATCACGTTCAAAAAGAAAATATTTATTTAAAATGTGGAAATAAAGACTAACCCGTGATGCTCTTCCAGCGTCACCTTCGCAAAATTCATTGAATCTTATCTGCAGATTGTCAATATCTTCCTGTAATGCAAAGACAGTTACGAAATTACAAATACATTAAGATAGGGAGACGGAGTGTCGCCGCGGTAACGCGCGCGCCCACGGAAGTTAAGGTCCCGGGTTCAATCCCCACCCGGGGTTCCCACCTTCTTTCGTGCAGAGTTGGGCCATCTCTGGCTTCGTTTCGGGTGGCAATTTCCGATAGACTAAGCCACCCGGGGGAGTTCACAAAATGACCACTACTCGCCCGCGCACACGCACTTTGCACATCCCCTCCTAATTACCTTGGAGCATACTAACAAGATTAAATCTTGACTCGCTCCAAAAATAATCCCGATGGTGGTAATCCACCCCCCATATATGTGTAGATATGGGGTAATGCAAAAAAAAAAAAAAAAAAAAAAACATTAAGATGCTCTCGGATAGAGAAAAAGCACATGGAGATAAAGAAACACTTGTTTTGTCACACACAGTGTCATGATTTTGGCTGATTCCGAAAATATAGTGTATTTTAGTAGTATTACATTCGTAATATCTCATGATATTATACGTACGTAATCTGTTGCCAGGGACAGATCTTTGTGGACGTAGACCGTGAATGAATTCTTATCCCAAGTCACGTCCACATATTCGGTATGAGAGAACGAGGCGAATGTAACGTCTGCAAATAATTATTACACAGTGAATAATATTGTACAATCCGATGAATGTGACCGTAATATTATGTCACTGTTACACTAACTATTGATGGGCTTGTTCATGTAGAACGTCGCAATCTTCGTGTTAGGAGGAGTTGAATCCTTCAGACTCAATCCCACCTGCGGAGGATGCCACTGCATCGGAAAATCACTGGTTGCATTCACCAAACGACATTCTGAGAAGAGAACTAATATTGGTGACTTTTTGCGTGGCGATATAAGGTGCATTGACTTGTTAGCTATAATATCACAATGCCCCCTGAAAGCCCCTAGATAGAGATAGCATTAAGATACTATACCCCACTCTTCCAACCCCGGAACAATTTCACATTAGGCAACCTTCCTGTTAAAATATCTTTACTTCTTGTAAAATTGGATTTAGGTTAAAACAGACGAGTTATAGGGCCTAATCACTAATCCCTGCACACTTTTATTTCGAACTTTGCTATGCGGCCAAAATCTATGCAAATTTTTCTGGTTATCATTCATTATCTAATTCAAGATAATGTCATCCTCGTTACAATAATAATTATGTACACGGCTGGTAAAGTCGCATAGTTCGTATAATATTACTAGTCGCGTTCACTATTTTACAAGCTGTGGAAAGAAACGTAAATCCAATAAGACTGTATACTGATACATAACAGGCCATAACTGAGTGAAAATATTTTGTAATATTACGATTTTCATCGCTCACGACGTATGAGGCTGTCAGCACAAGTCCAGCTATCCAGAAGAAAGCGGCACACTTAAGTCCAACCATTTTTCCCCAAATAGAAATGTAGTTCGTTTCTCTACGCATATACATTCCACTGTGTCGCCACAGCACAATGCACGGGCCTGACTGCGGGTGATCACCAACCTGGCCTTTATTCCTCATGTCACGAAAATAATCATTCACGATAACGATTAGACAAGGGGAAGAAACACTTCTTCGCTGTCCCAGCTTTAGATTTTACTTTCAATCAATACACTAGTTTAAATATCCTATAGGTACAATTCTTTGGATCAAAATCTGAAGACGAGCGTTAATAAGTCAATTTTCATATCAGAAACCTTTTTTTCCATGTCATGGGATGTGCTTGTGGATAAGCCTGATTAGTTTCCCAGGAACATAAGTGCAATAAACAGATAGCACCTGAAAAATATCCGCAGACATGCGTCACTGCTGATGAATCAGACGATAGGTATAGGTACTGTATACCTACATAAAATATATTGCATTGACATTTAACTCTACAAGACGGATGTCAACAAGTGGGTCAACAATTTTATTTGGGGGTGATATTAGCCTATTTACAATAGTTTTGCAGCAGGCTTCAGACCATCATTAGGGTTGCATTTCTGTCTTGTCCAGCAAGTGGGGATATTTCATTACCAGACTGGAAGGATTCTACGGATTCAATTTCAACGTTACTGTTGTATTTCCGTACAGTCGTGGTGTACCCCGATCCTGCAAACATTGTCGTTATTTACACCAATGATGCGATTTGTTCAAAAATAAATTGAAAAGCGCAACTCACATGAGCAATTACTGGAAAAGTTATCACAGGTCTGTATGGGTCATATTCTAAAGGTTCCTCGGGTACCAAGATCACGGTGTAGTTTTTGTTCCCGAACCTGTGCTTCACTATGAAGTGAACACTGATTGGGTGTGTGATGTCGTCCACTCTGACAGCACCGTTTGTTCCTTCGTTGCGATCCATGTCGTACAGTTGGAGAGGGTTCTTCTCATTCAGAGGAACTTTCGCAGGAAAAGGGACGTCCACTTCGATCTCGTAATTATCTTTAACGAACGTGGGTCTTTCATTATTGGTGTCCAGCAAACTGATGTATAACGTCGCCTCGTCCTGAGGAAAAAGTATATTGTACGACTAATTACAATACACCCTCCATTTGCGCGAATTATGATCACTTTCAATATGCGGAAGACTAACCCTCGATGGTCTTCCAGCGTCACCTTCGCAAAATTCATGGAATCTTATCTGCAGACTGTCAAGGTCATCCTGTAATCCAACAACTCTTATAAAGAAATGCTCTTCAAATATTATGCTCTCAGATAGTAAAAGGTATGCTGAGATTATTGTGAACATTTGTTTTTTTACACACAGTATTATCACCTGACTAATTCAGAGAGTGTCTCTCGTAATATTAAATTATTATAATATCAAATGCATTATGTCACATAATATTTATACGAACGTAATCTGTTGCCCCGGAGAGATCTTTGTGGACGTAAACCGTGAATGAATTCTCATCCCAAGTCACATCCACATATTCGGTATGATGGAACGAGGCGAATGTAACATCTGAAAATAATATTATACAGCCATATATGGACTTGAAAAATCCGATTAATGTGACCTTAAAATATTGTCACAGTGAGTATGTTATCGTAGTCTACAAGTACAGGCTACTAACTATTGATGGGCATGCTCATGTAGAACGTTGCAATCTTCGTGTTGAGAGGCGTTGAATCGTTCAAAGTCAATCCCACCTGTGGCGGATCCCATTGCATCGGAAAATCACTGGTTGCATTCACCAAGCGACATTCTGAGAAGAGAACAGTCAGTACTGCAACACAATAACACTACAGATTACAAGCAAAATATTCCACTCATTACTAGGTACGGTTGTGACGACGTAACACGAAGTGATGTGTATTAGAACAAAGCCAATAATGCAGAAGAAGGCAGCACACTTCATCATGGCCATCTCCAAAGGGGTTTAAAATGGTTCCTCGACAAGACTCTTCTGTCACACCGAATCACCAACTCAGCCTCCAATCTTGAGTGAAATGCAATGAATTGGGTCACAGCTGGGTATGACTCCTTAAAAATGTATTTATTGTCAACAACTGATTGCTGACCTTGATTCACGTGGAGAGAAGGTGCACTGACTTTCTTAACGATATCACAATGCGCCCTGAAAACATCTAGATAGAGATAACATGATGGGATTTACCGTACTCTTTCAACCCCGGAATAATTACAGATTGCGCAACCCGCTTGTTAAAATGCCGATATTAATCCTATCAAAAAAAAATATTGATCCGGTATAAACTTACGAGTCATAATGCATCTGTACAATTTAATTTCTAACTTTGGTATGTTGCACTTATCGATATTACGTCTGGTCAGCTTTTTGGAGCATAAACACACATACTATAGGCAGGTTAATCAGATAATTCCAGCCTCAAAGGTTATGTCCATTGTTTGAACAAGTGTTGCGAATAGTGGTAATGCACTATCTATATTTTTAAAAAACAGCCAAGCATATACTGTAGCTGGTGTAGCATTACGCATACATGTAAAATAATAAAATAATTCATTTTTATATGAACAAGGAATAATGACCATATCACCACGACAACCCAAACAAATCCCGGAAAATCGATTAAGTTCTCGTGCTTCCATGGAGACCTGTTGTCCATCACACAACAAGAGTCAGTCGGGGTCGATTCGCCGGAAGGATCGAACCTCGTCATAGTCACTGCCGTACAATACACTCAGAGTCATTACAATACAATTAATTGCACTATTCAAACATGGTAAGTGTCGGGATTACACTAAAATTTGGGGGAGTTACTACTGGTTTGAATTTCAATTGATTAGGCCTACTATTGTACTTGATTTTTTTTAAATTATACAAACGCAACCGCGAGTGCGCACCACAGTTCGCGCCGTATGCATAAGCGTGTTTGATTGACTTATCTCGCAGGCTAATTAGTTGCTTTTTTCTTTTTGGCAGGAGGACTACCGCGACATGGACCTGACCGTAAAATGCGACAGTTTACAGCCGCAAGCGACCGGCAAGTACCTCCAGCGGATACCATTGGACTGGTCAGGACCGCCGACCGAGATGCGTGCAGCCGAGCCCATCCCGCAGCCCTGCAACGACAAGGAATTCCCAGTGCAAACGCCGCACCGGGACCTGCCCCTGGGGCCGTACCAGCCCACCGTATGCCTCAGGGTGCCGACGACACCTCCGCCCCAAGAGGAATCCCCACTGCAGAAGTGGTGTCAGAACCCGGGGCAGAAACCAGGCAAGTACGCCACTGTCATCAGTGGCGAACCATGCCACGACATCGAACCCCATCGTCCTGAACCCACGACAAGGCGGCCCGTGGAGACCCCCCAGGGCAGCCCCCAGTCCTACCCCTTGGCCAGTGAGAGACGGTGCCTCTGTTTGCCCCCGGGGCCCTGCAAGTGCGGGTTTGGGAGACCTACCCCGGAGGAGGAGAAGATCCCGGAGGATCCGGTCCCTCAGATCCTGGACCCAAACGAGCCCTTCGAGTTCTACCCGGGTCTGATGGAGTCGGACAGGCTGGGAAAGCTGAGGCCAGACGTGTTCAGGTATGACCTGTAGCTCAAAATAGCCTCTAAAAGAGACGCTCCTCCCTCTTCCTTACTTGTCAGGAAAAAATGACCTCTCCTTTGTGTTGATGCTATACTGACGTCCGCTGGAAAAAAAACCGTAACTCAAAATCCACATCCCTTGCGGCGAGAAAAGAAAGAAAGTGTTACCGAAAGCCACCAAGAGGTGGCGTTGAAGGGGGAAAAGGAACGGGCACCCCACCTCCATCTGTTGGATGCTTTTGGTACCACTCCTTTTTTTCTCGCCGCAAGGGAAAGTGGATGTTGAGTTACGGTCTTCTTCCAGCGGACGGCAGTATAGCTGTATGGCTTTTGGGCGACCGCACCAGTACAATTTTGTCTTTGTGCTCCCCGCACAACGGCTCATTGCACAACTATGAACGACCTTTTAACCCCGCAGGTCGTCGGACCAGCGGTACTCGCCTGCAGAGTGGCAACGGTACCACGATACCCGACTGTCCCAGTCGGACCAGGACCAGAACATGGCATGGAGGGCCAGCTACCAGGCGAAGTGTTCCATGGCGACCCACTCCGCTCGAGCAGAGTCCACCCAGAAGGAGGCCACCAAGCAGCTCCATCTGAGGCTGGAGACGGTGCTGATGTCCAAGTGGGACTTCCATGAGCAGATACGGAGGATGAGGGACGAGACGGGCAGGATGGCGGACAGGGCCCACAGAGTGATGAACGCCATCAACGTCATCAACCGGAAGGTCGTGGGGATCAACGGGGAGCGCCTCAGGATGATGACGGAGAGGAGGGACATCGAGCTGGTCAAGGACGTCGCCGAAGTTGACCTGCAGGTGAAATCTCATGAATACAGTAACATAATTATATGGACATCACCATAATAGAGTGCATACGTATGTAGAATTGGCTAGGCGTGACGACTCTATCACTACACATGGTGACTCATCACCTAGGTGCATGTATATAGTTACCACGTGGAGTGGGAGTAGCATGATGCATGCCAAGAGAGACAGCGTCCCATCTGCGAGTGGCGTTTCGCACTATGTCCACGTGAAGGGCGGGCCTGGCAATGTTGCCAGGTTTCTGCAATAATAATAATAACAATAATAATAATAATAATAATAATAATAATAATAATAATAATAATAATAATAATAATAATAATAGAAGGAAAATTATTGCTTTTCTGTCACTTTTCCAGTCAAATCAGGGTTTTTCGTCCAGGCCTATACAGCCTGTATACAGCCCTTCATTTGTGACCTGGATTGCTTTTATTCCCTCAGGATGAGAGAGTCCTGATCAAGAATGTGCTGGACCTGCTGAACCGCTTGCAAGCCCAGGCCACTGACATGGTCGGGAGCAACAGGGCCATCAATGACCGCATGATGAAAGTCTGGAGTGACAAAGTGGAAGCGCTGGACATGGAGGTGCAGGCGAAGAACCTGGCCGACTGCACCCCGACCAACGTGAACCACCATGGAGTGGCCAGGTTCCAGGAGTGGGAGTCCACTCCAGCCACCCTGGAGGAGTTCAACCAGATGAACATGTGCGAGATGACAGCCCAGTACAACGCATCGGTCAGGCTGCGGTCCACGGTGGACCGCACCCTCCAAGACTGCGCAGACCAGCTCCTCTCCAAGATGGCCCAGGTCAACACCTCCATCTCGCAGAGGATGTACGAAGTCGGGGTGGCCCTGAAGGAGCTGGAGGTGAAACTCCGCACGCACCTGCAGTTCATGGCGGACACTGAGAAGATGATTGGCAAGGTGAAGCAGGCCATCTTGAACCTGAACGGACCCATGAAGAAGACCCAGACCAGGCTGTTCCTGCGGGCCGTGAGACCAGGGATGGAGCTGTGCAGAGACCAGGCTCAATACAAGCTGATAGAGCAGGTTGGGGAGATCAATCAGTCGGTGACTGAGCTGGAGGACATGTTGAGGGCAATTCAGGAGTCGCTGGACAGACTGCACGAGACGAGGCTGGACCTGGATGACGACATATCCAAGAAGAGGAGCACCCTGGAGCTGCTGCAGAGGTGCAGTAAAGCCATGTCGCCATACCCCGCTATGGAGAAGTTGCTGGGATACTGATCAATTAAGTTCAATTCCTGCAAGGAATCCAGATCAGATTTTTTTTTAAGTATCATTTTATACAAAGTGATTTTTACAATTAGCTTTGCTTGTTTTTTTATTAAACTGAGTGATTGTACGCTTGTTGGAAAGGTAATAAAGAATGAATAGTGCACTTAATATCTTATGCATCAGATCAATCAAGAAAATCCTTCTGGATGTGGTAGTGTGACGATGGTTTTGTGATTTCATGAAATATCAAACTTTATTAATTCATTCAGCTGTATTGTGTATCACCCTGTCTGTGTTGCAAAATTATATGCTGGGAACATTAACGCAATGGTTGCTATGCCATCATAGTTCTCTCATTGCTGTTTCAGTTAACGCAACAGTTGTACCAGAAAATATCTTCCTCTTCGTCGTCACTATATTCATCTTCTTCACTATCTTCCTCTTCTTCAATATCTTCCTCTTCTTCAATAACTTCATGTATGGTACTCTATGCATTCAATCTCCAGGCCTTTCCTAGTGGCAGATAGCTGCTGGAGTTCAGATGGACTCAAGGCCAGATCGGTGTTACGTGGCTGGAAGGTGAGGAAACTGAGTCTGCTGCATCTATGAGCCACCTCCATCAGTCCAGTGAAGCTGACATTGGTCAACTTCAAGGTGAGGCTGACCAGTGAGGGGCAGTTGTACGACATCATTCGGATATGATCATCATCTACCTAGGAAACCAAAAAACCACAGGAAGAGTATCTCCAGGTGAGGGAACCATAACTGTCCAAACAGGGAGGTCAGGGCATTATGGGTTGGATACTTCGGCACAGTTGTAGGTTTAGCTATAATGTGCAGCTCACGAAGGTCCTTAAGTGACTGGACACCAACTGTCAAGAACTTGTCTGTCATGTGGTTCCAAAATTATTGCACTCCGAGAATCTCGAGATGCTCCTTTGACAATGCCAGCAATGTCCCTTCTTCCTCTCCAGTGCACTTCAAATACAGTTCACGAAGCTTACCATTTGAGGCCTCCATCAACGCTGTGAGTGTAGAATCACAGCCAACCGAGGAGGAGATAGAGGCCAGGGGGTGAGGTTGGCAAACGTTGAAGCGGTACTCATTGGCGGAAATTTGCGATTGTAGCATAATTTAAATTCACGCAACTGCTCGCATCCTGACAACAGCTCCACAAGGTTCCCGATGGTGCCCTCAGGGAAGTGACATGACCCAAACTGGACTCCACGCAGGTTAGGAAAACTCCAGCCAATTATCTCCATGGTGTTGACTTTCAAGATGTTGACTCCTATCGCAACCAACTCTTGTGGGCACACCAGATATGAGAATATACGGAGCTTCACTTCAGCAGAAAGCTTTGAGAAATGGCATGCCATCCTGATGGCAACCTAAAAATAATAATCAATTGCAATAGTGTTCCATCGGTTCCATGCATGCCTCAATGCCAATTACACACATATGGATGGTTGCATATTAGTATATGAATAATGCAGATCATATTATTCAGTACAACTTCAGTGAAAATGAAGCAGCAGCGTTCACCCATGCATATCAATTCATGTCAATTGTGGTCTATGTTTCTCTCATACCAATTGTTGTCTATTTTTCTCTCATATCAATTGTTGTCTATTTTTCTCTCATATCAATTGTTGTCTATTTTTCTCTCATATCAATTGTTGTCTATTTTTCTCTCATATCAATAATATTGTGGTCTATTTTCCTCTCATGGTCTATTTTTCATTCGTACTTGATTTATTCACAATTTCCTTATTATTTTTAGTTACAATGCATTTGAAGTGGAGCGTGCCCTCCAAATATAACCAATGGTCCCATAACCAGTAAAATTAATTCAATAAATACATAAATAATATATTAATTTATTTACCTCTCTCACCACCAGCAGTGCTTCTAGTCTGTTGTGGTACAGAGCTACTTGAAAGATGAATGGTGCAGGCTCTAGTGCAGACCAGTAGCTAAAGTTGAATCTATGTGCATCAGCCGACTAGAGTACATGAAAATTACATAAAATAGTACACGAATAGTACGTAGAATAGTTTATAATAGAACAATGAATAGAACTCCTCTGCACGAAGGTGTTCGATTCTAGTTTGTTCGGCTTCCGCTCGATGGCTTCATCAGGCTAGCCAATCGTCTCCATATTAACAAAACATGTAAGTTATTAATTAGTAAAATATTTTACACAAATAATTCGCATTACAATATTTTACCACTATAATTACCACTAATGATCAAATTCTCGTTCAGGGTAGCCAACATGACCGGCCGCCATCTTGAAACGTTGGCACTAATTTTTTTTTTAACGCCGAATAGAACGTGTTTGTTTACGTTCAGTACTTTTGTTTGTTTCATGCGCTGAGTAATTGCGGCCGTAATTGCTGTGTGTACACTCCTAACTACACTTCCAGGCTTGATACGACTCTTCGAGAAGGTATGAGTTGGAATTAACAAGTAATTAATTGCGAATTAAGTAGGAATCCGCTCAATAGTGCGTTCCATTTTTGTTATTGTGTAAAATTTCGCTTTGTTATAAATTACCTGCAGCGGAAATACTAGGAACATTACTGTTAATAGGTGAAGATGTCATCTCGTAAGAGGCGAGGTCGTCAGACCAACACCCAGCAGCAGTCTCAGGCTAACGGGCAACACCTTGAGAAGTCACCTCGGGTCACCGGAGGTCACAGTAAGGGCAAGAAAGGTGGGGGCCACCACAACAACGTGGCGCACACCGTGTCGGCGCAAGGGGATCACAAGAGTGGTAAGAATGCGTCCAAGAAGAGCAAAGGGCAGAAGTCCGCAGCTCCGTCGAAGGCCGAGCCCATGTTCGGGTTCACCTTGGATGACCTCAAGTCCTGGGACGGAATCTGCACCTTGCTGTACCGACCTGCCGACCCGTCATCGCTTGGGATCTTACGATTCCTCTTTGGTATTGAAGTCATTATCCATTGAACCAGATATGCCTGAATTATTATTATTTTTTTGTCTAATTTTTAAAATACATATTCCAATGAGCAAATGAAAAACTAACACAATTACTTAAAATGTAACATCTGCACAGCGTTGGATATTAATCGAGTCATACTGTGTAATGGTTAATAAAATGGGTATGACTCTTTATTTTTTTAAATGATGAAATGAAAAGCTTACACAATAACTAAGTAGCATCTGCATAATTGTTCAAGGTTTATAATTTATTACAATAATTACTGTATAATTTTATATACAGGATGGTCCAAGTTCAAGTGTCGTTTTATAACGGCGATTAATAGAAGTGCTTAACGATGATGTAGCAGCGACGTGTAAAATTGCCCACTTCGATTGCGCCGAAGATGCGCCGAAGTGGGACATTTTACGCGTCGCTGCTACGTCATCGCAAAATCACTGCTATTAATCGCCGTTATAAAACGACACTTGAACTTGGACCACCCTGTATATGTTTCTGAATTCTATTTACTCATTTTTAAAGTCTGATTTTGTAAACGTTGAGGTGTCAGCACACTCTTTGACAAATCAGGCGGTGGGTTCATCAAATGGAAGTCAAATTTTCGTCGTAACTATAGTTAACTAACTATGGTTACTACCGGTTACGATGAAACGACATTTGACGAATCCTCCCCCTTAGGTTTAATGAGCAATTATTTTGAGTAAAAAGTTGCAACACGTCTGATCATTGTTTATTCTCTCAACAACTAGGCCTTCTGATGGTACTGGACATCCCGCAAGAGCGTGGCCTGGGCAATGCTGATTTGAAGTGGGGCAACCCGAAGGACTGCCACTTTCCGCTCTTTGATTTCCTGCAGCCTATGGGACTCGAGTGGATGTGCCTCCTCTACTTGTGCATGTGGATTGGTAATGTTGCTTACGTGATGCGGTAATGAACATGGGGAAAAAACTCATGAATGTTTTAAATTCCAGGTGCGATCGGCATAATGCTTGGATTCATGTTCCGCGTGAGCTGCACCATGTTCTTGGTTCCATACTGGTACATGCTGCTCCTGGACAAGTCAAGCTGGAACAACCACTCTTATCTCTACGGGCTGGTTGCCGTCATCCTCTGTGCGTCCAGAGCCAATCATTACTGGTCAGGAACTGTTCGCAACTGCAAGAGTGGTGTTTTAAGCATGCTTCTTTTTTTTTTTGTAGTTCTGTTATTAATTTTTTGCTCTCTTTTTTTCTGCCTGCTGTTTTACTCCAGGCCTGTTTTGAGTTGTGCTGATCGCTGGCCGAGTATGTATTCTGGTTTTGATTTCTTTGCTAGTTTTTGTTTTATTTGACGTTGCAGGGTGATTCAAAAGCCTTTTTGTCAGTTTTAGAAAAAGAAATTTTTGAATCATCCTTCACTTGATGTATGGTAGATCCGATTGCTAGTAGTAACCTATTGTGCTTTTTTACAAGTTAATTTTCTGTATGGACGTGCCACACTTTTCTGTGAAGTGGTTTGGACATATTTTTTTCCAAATTTGTATAGTTATAGGCCGCCGTGTTTACATGTGAGCGATTTGGTCAATGACGTGCAGCGACAAGCATCGCTGAGCCATGAAAGCAATTGTTTGGGAGCGAAACAGGATTGTTACTTTAGTCCAAAACAACTCAGCTAATTGCTCACATGTAAACGCAGCCTTACTGTTTTACTCACAGTAGTTTTGCAAAAGTAATACGAAGTTATCTCGGGTACTTGTCCTTAGAATTTTTTTGACACTTTCACATTTATGTACTTGTCTGTGCAACATCAGCAAATTGCTGAGTGTCCTCAAAATTTCCAGTGCTACGGATATGAGCTAATCTTTCTTCCATGTGACATGTCGTGTCGAAAATCTGCCCTTTTTTGACGTCTCCCATTTCTTAGGTCGATTGATGGTGTCCTGAAGCCGTCCCTCTCGAACTCGCACGTCCCTCTCTGGAACTACGCCTTGCTGCGGTTCCAGTTTTTCCTGATGTACTTTGTGGCCGGACTTAAGAAGCTGGACTGGGACTGGGTCAGCGGCTACTCCATGACCCACCTTGGCCAACACTGGGTGTTTGACCCACTCAAGTAAGTGCGGATTGCTCTCCACAAAAAGGCAAACATGCTAATGTCGTTCTTCCCAAAGGGTCATCCTGACTCCTGCGCAAATCGATCTCTGGGTGGTCCACTTTGGCGGCCTCCTCCTGGACTTGACTGTTGGCTTCTGGCTGCTCTGGGGCAGGTCGCGACCCTGGGCCATGGTGGCATGCGGCGCTTTCCACCTGGCCAACGCCCAGCTGTTCACCATCGGAATGTTTCCATACATGTGCCTGGCCACCATGCCCATTTTCTGCAGACCCGACTGGCCCAAGAGGGTGCTTCTCGGCGGGAGGATTTCAAGAATGCTGCACAGTTGGATGCCAATGCACCAAGAGGCTCATGCTAGTCACAGTTGCTGTATTTACGGCGGAAGAGGCGGCGGCGGGGCCAGGGGAGGGAAGCAAGGTGAGGATCTGATGGGTATGAATGCGATAGTTTATTACAAACGTGATATCCGCAGGCAAGAACCAGAGCAACGGTACAGGCAAGAAGGGAGCCGATACGAAGAGAGGCGGTGGATCAGGCAATTCCAGCCCAGTCAGGTGGACCCACCGACTGGCGTCCATCCTCCTCGGTTTCTACGTGGTCGTGCAGTGCTTCCTGCCTTACTCACATTTTATCACCAAGGTAATAATACGAGAAATTGTAGCAATTTATCCACTTGTAACGGCTCATGTTTTCGCAGGGATACAACAATTGGACTAATGGTCTGTACGGCTACTCCTGGGACATGATGGTGCACAACTGGCTTACCCTTCATGCCGAGGTCACCGTGAAGGACAAGGAGACTGGGGAGCTCCATTTTGTCGACCCAGAGGTCAGTGATGGTTACGTCATGTTATGAGAAACTTGTTCCTAATCCTTTTCATGGCAGGTTTGGGTCCAGTCCGAGCGATGGAACAGCCACGCGGATATGGCAGTCCAGTATGCGCATTGCCTTGAGCGAAACCTGGTCCACTTCAACCTGTCCCGGACGGAGGTGTACGTGGACGTGTGGAAGTCTCTCAACGGGCGGTTCCAGCAGCGGGTGTTCGACCCCCGAGTGGATCTTCTCACGACGGAATGGTCCCCGTTCAAGAGGCCCGAGTGGCTCATGCCCCTGCTGACACACTTGAGCTCCTGGAGAGAGCGGTTCAAGGAGGTGGAGGACAGGCTGCTCCAGACGGACGGGAACAAGCCTAACCCGGACGTGGTGTTCGTAGCAGACTTTCCGGGATTGAGTCTGGAGAACTTCATAAGCAAGGAGCTGGCCAACGTCACAGTCGAGGCGCTTGAGGGGAAGGTGGTGGTGCAGCTTGGAAACGGCACCAACACCACCCTACTGCCAGGGCAGAAAACGGAGGTGAGATTAACCTTAAAGCCGCGATTCGCTCAGCATTGCCCCCAAACAACTGCTTTCGTTGCTCAGCGATGCTCATCGCTGCAAATTGCTCACGTGTAACATGTGGAAGTCACGTAAATTGCAATAACATTAATTTTGAATAATGCTGCGGACTTAGTGCTTGTAAATATGAATCAATGGCACGTTCTCGCTTCCTTTTCCGATCCTGTCACTTCTGCTGTCTGGCCGACGATGCAGGTCTTTCCCGGAGAGTTCCACCATGTCCACACCGTGTCCGAGGACCCTTCGTGCTACATGTACGTGTACTACAACGCGACTGCTCTGGCCCAAGCTCAGGAAGGTGTCGATCCGACACAGCCTGCGACCCACTCCTCCCCAGTGCACGACATGATCCTCTTCATCTACGAAAAGGCCCGTCTCTTTGAGCGCAGCCTGTGGTTTGTGGTGAACTCGGTGCTCAACCTCACCCTTTCCGTTCCAATGGTGAAGAGACTGCCAGTCAAGGGAGATGCGCAAGGACTCAAGGACTGATAGCTGGGATCGTCCTGGTCGACCTTTTTTTTTGTAGCCCCCTTCCCGCATCTCCTTTCTCCCCAACCCCCACCCGAAAAGGTATAGTTAGAGTCGTATTGTTGATACGAGCGACGAGTTTCGGCAAACGGAAGTCCATTTGTACGTATTTAGAGATTATAAGCACAAGCCATTGATTTAAAAAAAAAAAGGATTTGTACAATTGGCCTTTTTCATATCGGATGAAAGTAACGTTGATTCCAAGAAAGCCTCCCGGACATTGTTGCCGCTCTGGTGCTTATTATAATTAGCAGGAAATAGAGTAACAGAAGGCTTTGTTTCCATATGATTACACGATTGAGCAATGTGATAACTATTGGATTATGACCGGGCAGGGTCGGATCTGCCTTTTTTTGCACATTTTTAAAGCTCTCGTAGCGCGAGTGGCGCTTGGAATGAACTTGACTCTCTTCACATATAATAAGTAGTGGTGAGGAACGTAAATGACGTACATTTTTTGGGCAGCTTAGATGAGAAGCCCTTTGTAAAACCCAGAGCTCGTACCCTTTCCGTTTATTCCTATTTGTTGAGTGGTTCTAGTCCCGCATTTATTTAAAAAAAATATGGTTTTTTTGAGGCCTGTGGGATTGTTGAAAGACGTGGTGTTGATCTCATGAAAAATCCGTTCTCATTTCACATGCATCTCTTTTTAAAAAAAATTTTTAAGGCATTTCGGATAAACCGGAAAATGGCAGGGCTAACTTATGATTTACGGACTTTCACTTATGCTTCCACCCCATGCGCTTGTGCGTACTTTTTTTTTTTTGAAAACGCTGTGTGTCTTGTCATTCCTGAAATCCTCATTAACGTCGTAAGTCTGACCATGAGATGTTGTGAATATGAGAAAGCGGACCAAGTCGTTGTGGGAATTTGTTCTTTTCTTTTTTTTTGGATACCCATTTTGTATGTGTACCGTTTTTTTTATTATTATTTATTTGTGAGAATCTTTTTACAACTGATGGAGTGAAAAAAAAAGAAGTTGTGCCTATGAAAATGTTCCCAGTCGAAGAAGGAAAAAACCCAAGGAGCGGACTATTTAAAAAGTGATTCGAAGGTTAATGTGTTACTTAAGTGTTACTTAAATGTTGATGTAGGTGGGATAGTCGGCACCAAATTTTTTTTTTAAAGTTCTGGGTAAGCCACCCTTCCCAAAATAAAAAATGTAACATGGCAACAGTCGAATAGATAAGTACAAACAGTTTGATTTGCAAGAGTACGATTATTATCTTTGGTTTTTGATTCTAATGAACAGCAGTTTTTCAGTCGAGGTTGACACTGGAAAGTCGTAGGTCTTGTGTAACGGTGGTTTAGACTATCTTACTACATGATAATTGTAACTTAAATGTTGTCATTAATAAAAACTTCTTACAGCACCCTTCTTTCAATGTTTTTTTTTTTGGATGCGGGAGGAACTCCAGTTAGAGGTTCAGTTTGTAAATAAGCACGACTAAAACTGAGGCTACAGTTGGTATTATGTATTATACACAACCATTTTTTCTTCCATATACTCGATTCAGTCACGACATTTAAAACAACAGTTATGTCCTGCAGGCGACACAATTTTTTAATTTATTTTTTTTGCAGGCTTCTATCGTAACAACAATAAGATAAATGTAATTAGTGAGTATTGAGCATTGACACTTCAATGAGTTGTGGGACATGACATTTCCCAATTATTCGGATTGGTCCCAATTTTAATTTCCTCTTCCGTTCAGCTACGTCGTCGTTATTTTTTAAATTGTTAATTATTGTTGTTTCCATCAGGCATATTACAACCAGTAGGAAAATACAATTATCAAAAACTCTCTCGGGGGTGATTGTGTTTGTTTTTTTTTTTTTTTCTTCCAAAATACTATCTTGTATTAGGTCCTTGTATTTTTTAGTAGTACATGTAGGTGCTTTACAAACCATTACAGTAAACTACAGGAGGAATACTACGCAGGGTACTCCTTCAAATATTGTTGTGTAGCATCTGAATTATTATTATTAATATTTTTTTCTCACAGAATATCTAGCGTTATAATGTACATTTTTTTGACAACCATTTACAATATATCGGTATACATATTTATTTTTTTTGCAGTTTGCTATTGTCCTTCGGATTTTTGATCTTTTTCGCAAGGGCAGTAGTTGCACTTGTGTCGACGCAGGGTTAATTAAGTTACTTAAATAATTTGCATGACAGAAAGCACATGTTTCATGTTGCGTGAAAATTGACTGTGCAAATTAACTTATGGGAAAGCTGCTTTGCAAAAATGACAGTTGGAGAAGAAAAATGTGCCCTGCCAAATATTGTGTAGAATATATAGTTAATGTTGAAGAGAAATATTAGTGAAACGATGCTTCATGCAGACAAAGAAAACAACCAGAAGAGATTACAAGTTACGAACATTACATACCGACTTAATGCAGACAATTGCAATATGGAGCCATTAGATTTTTTCCGCAACTCGTCATATTGCAGTTACCCACACTTAAGACATCTTTACTGTGCACATAGATCAGCGGCATTTTGATAACACTGGAAATTCGCTAAACCTCTTCCAGTATAATCACTCGTAAATACTCATACCATATCTAATGCTAGAAGAAGGAATTTTTTTCTGCTGCGATTGATTTTTTTTTAATGCAGAAGAAACATTGATTTTGTTTGCTTCCAGATGGACTCGGAATGATTTTTTTTTGGTGAGGGAAGCAAATGGACGTCTGATCATTACGTTTAAAGCTTACAATCCAAGTTGTTATTCAAAGCGGTGTCATGTTTCCATTAGATACACCATTGCTGATGCACTGGTGGCTGCGGTAGACCACGGACTTGTTGGCAGTCTTGGCGGAAGATGGATCAAGCCCTCCGTATCTCTTGAGGGCAGCAAAGGTCGGGCTGTGTCGGACGGAAGCGCAACCTGAGGAGGAAGAGGGCTGCTGGAAACTGATGTTGGAGAGGAAACTGGACTGTTTTGATCCCATGATGGATCTGGTGGAGCGTGCGGAGGCTGCGGAGGAGCACAGGGTGCTCTGGTGCTTGGGACCCAGCTCGTAGCGGAGCGGTGCACAGCAGGACTTGCTGGTGAGCACAGCCTTGAACCCTGTGCGGAACTTCTTGTTGAAGAAGGCGTACAGGATTGGGTTGATGCAGGAGTTGGATGCCCCCAGCCACTGCGCCACCGGAGCCACCGTACGTATCACCAGATCTTCTCGCTCAGAGGGTGTCGTGCCGAACTTGACCCGTGTGAAGATTACGTACAGCGGGAGCCAGGACAGTGCGAAGAGGACCACCACCACCAGCAGCATCTTCACCACCTTCACTTTCGATCTGCAACATTTCACATGTTCAATAACACCAACATTTACAGGTGTAGTACGTGAGTCATCTCTATCTAAAGTTATATTATAAAAGGGAAAGTTTGTTTGTTTGTTTAATTGTTTGTCTAGGTTTGGTATGTTATCCATGGCAACCTGGGCAAACAAAATAACAAACAAACATCAACTGTTATTGAGAAAATGGAAGAAATTATAACAAAGAATGTATGCTTGCTTGCTTGTTTGTCCATGTTTAGTTACCATGGCAACCTGTTTCCATAGCAACCTGGACAAACAAGCAAGCAAACAAACAAATTTCATTGAAGAAAAATAACTAATCATAAAACTAAGTAACTCATCACAGAATCTAAAGGACAAATAAGTTTGTTTGCTTGGCTTATTGCTTGTTTGTTTGTCCAGGTCTAGGTACCATGGCAACCTGGACAAACAAACAAATTTCATTAAGAAAAATAACACTAATCATAAAATCTGAAACAAATATAAAATATCAAAGACAGCTTGTTTGTATGTCCAGGTTTAGTCAACCATATATCAACCTGTTTAGTTTCCATGGGAACATGGACAAACAAACAAACAAACCATTTGGGGAAAAATTACTAATCATAAAATTAAATAAATATAATTATAAAAATCAGAAACTAACTAAGTAGCAGTGGGACGATAATTCGACCCAATGTTTATTAGTTTGACCAGGTTTAGTTATCATGGCAACCTACTTGGTCAACCAAACAAACAAACAATTTCCTGAGGCAAAATCTTACGCTAATAAAAAATCTAAAAGACAAAGGGTGGAATTTTAGTCCCACTGCTAGTTACTGCTAACTAATTAGCAGTGGAACAAAAAAAAAAAATCCGCCCACAGTTTTTTTTTTGTCAATGTTTTACATGGCAACCTCTGGACAAACAAACAAGCAGACGAGTCGTTTCATTTTTGGGGGCAAAAAATAACTAAAACCATCTTTTAAACCTGTGGACCAGCTGCTGCATGCTGTGGTCCCTGGTTTCTCCTGGGAGCCTGCGTCGCCACACGCGGAGCCAGATGAAGAGGTAGCAGACGGTGATGATGGCCAGCGGAAGAAGGTAGCACATGAGGAGGTTGGCCACGATGAAGTACACCTTCCCGCCCTCCGGAGTCGGCCATGCCTCCGTACAAACCTGGTGAAACAAAAATATTGCAATAAATATATTGGCAGAAGCTATATACAATTACTGAGACATCTCCATACATGTGTTGACTCATCACCTAGGTGCATGTAGTTACCACAGTTTTTACCTTCCCTGTTCAACAGTGAGAAGAGTGAGTGAGAGGTTGGGACCCACTTCAATAGAAGAGAGACACACGCTGGTTATGCAGTGCCCAGGTCTGCCGTCAGATGTGAGAAGACCGTAACTCAATGTCCACTTTCCCTTGCGGCGAGAAAATATAAGCAGTGGTACCAAAAGCACCCAACAGGTGGGGTTGGGGTGCCGTTCCTTTTCCCCCCCTTCCCCCAATGCCACCTCTTGGATGCTTTAGGTAACACTTGCTTTCTTTTCTCGCCGCAAGGGAAGTGGATATTGAGTTACGGTCCTCTCACATCTGACGGCAGAGGTGGACTTTGTCCATGCAGTGACTCATCACCAACGTGCAAGTAGCGTGAGAGCGGCAGGAGTGTCCAGAGAAGGAGTCTCTCTGACGTCCGCTGGAAAAAAACCGTAACTCAAAATCCACATCCCTTGCGGCGAGAAAAGTAAGAAAGTGTTACTGAAAGCCACCAAGAGGTGGCGTTGAAGGAAGTGGGAAAAGGAACGGGCACCCCACCTCCATCTGTTGGATGCTTTTGGTACCACTCCTTTTTTTCTCTCCGCAAGGGAAAGTGGATGTTGAGTTACGGTCTTCTTCCAGCGGACGGCAGCTCTGTGCCAACTGGTAGTGGCATTTTGCACTACGTCCAACCAAAATTTGGCAAAATGGTTCACCACTAGTGTATAATATTCATCATGTGTAGAATTGGCTTAATAAGTCTGTGACTCTGTCTGGTGTGAGTAATCAGCAAGACTTTGTCTGACCCTGAGAGTGGCAGTGTATATGTGAGTAATCGCGGTACTTTATTGCCCCAAATTTGTTTCATCTCCTGATTTCGTCGTTTCTGATGCTGGATTGAGAAGCGATGGACCGTCATACTGCGTCAAGTGCACTTAATGGCTTAAAAAAAAGTGTCGCCACTGAAAAAGTATCCCCAAAGTCCTTCCTCCTTTTTATGTGTGTGTGTGTGTTTCAAAAGTGGCTTCTGGATTTATGGACCTAACCTTGAGTCCTGTAGAAGCCAAAAGCAGCACACTTTTCGAGAGAGGGGGGTTTTTGGTCTCAATGTATGGGCGTCGGTGTCGAGACAAGGACTCGTTCATTTACTTGTTGGAGGAAGAGGAAGGGTTTTTGCTCTAAATTCTCTCTACAGGGGGAAATGCAAGCAAATTCCTTATTATGCAAACTCTGGCTTTAGATAGTTTCGGGAGCCAAGATTTATACAATCCGCAACCGTACAAAACTTCCTTACAGTGCCATTGACCTCCTTAGAGGTTTGTTGCGCCAGTTTGTAGTATTTTCCGCATAAAAAAATTTATCTACAAAAAAAAAAAGTTTCAGACGGAAGGAACTGAAGTGTTCGCTTTAGTGGTCAACTTGTAAAGTTCCTTTGCCTCTATGCTGCCAACTTTTTTTCCCTTCTTCTTCTTCTTCTTCAACTTATCCTTGCCAGGAATTCAGTTATTCTCCGGTAGCTTTCCTTCAGCTAGAGATCTATGAGTTTTTTGCTATAAATGGTCCGAAAATTTTCTGCTGGAAAAAAAAGAAGTCTGCCGCATGTGTACAAATGAAAAGGGCCAGCTTTTCTCGCTTGAAGAGGGATCGATTCCTATATATATATATGGAAGCTTCCAATGAGATGAAAATGGGACGGAAAACCCCCCCTTTTTCGAAAGAAGGTGGTCCTGCGAGGATGCTGCGGTGAAGATAAAATCTGGAAGATAGTCATTGGGATTTTCTGCGATATATTGTGTTCTTTGGGGTTTGGATTGTTGCGCGCAAGAATAGGGCGACAAAATGGAGGTAAAGTGTGGACAACTTGGATGTCCCACTTGAGTGCTGCGGACTAATCTGAAGGCGGAATCTGGCCCCATTTCCTTCATCTTGACAACATATAAACCCTCTCGTCGCTTTTCTCTTCTTGATCCGACGACAACCTTCCGCGAGGGAACAAAACGCTCCATAAAAGATCATCCGGGGCAAAGGACCCCGGAAATTGTCACCTTAGCACCATCCTCATTCTGTCCTCCCAAATCGTAAATTCCTAGTTTTTTTTGCCACCCCATCCCCCTGCCCCTCCCCATTTCTTTTTCATAGAAGTGTAGGCGATGAAACGTTCCTGTCCGTCATATTTTTCTGAGAGACTGAAGAGTCAGCTCCACTACTTTTTCTCTTTCTTCTCACACGCTCATGTCATTCTCCTGGAAGCTGAGCTACTTCTAAAGTCCCTGGGTTATACGGCCCCCTCGTTTATGGCACCGGTTTCAGGGAAGATTTGGGTCGTAATACATCCTACTTTTTTTTACAGCTATAGATCCATGCTGTTTTTTTTTTTTTTGCAACGATGAAATATTATCAGCAACAACAATCTTGCCAAAATCGTAGCTTCCCATTTCCGTGACCAACTTTCATAACAAGCAGATAGGACTCAGCCTATGTAATTATAGTCAAAAAGTTGCAGGGTGTTTCAACTTTTTTGTCCGAACAGTTATATAGGAAAATTGCGCGCAGCTGCTACTTTGTAAGCAGTGACTTGCAACCGGTGATTTGTCTGGGGAATGGGGAAAAAGAGGGTCACACATCCCATTGCATGTGTGACGCTCTTTTTTCCAGGCTTGACCCTCAATTTTCAGCGGGTATGCCACTTCAACCTACGATTCGCAGAGAATATTCCCCGTTCCTCCGAAAAATCACCGTTTGCAATAAGTCACTGCTTACAAAGTAGCAGCTACGTGCAATTTTCCGATAGCTGTTCGGACATAAAAAGTTGAAACACCCTGATGTATATAAGGTGAAATTACCTCAAGATCTGCCCCTGGGTACATGGGTTGCAGCCTGAAGTAGAGAGCCCAGGGCAATGTGATGGAGATGGAGTAGAGCCATATGAGCAGGAGGATGAGCCTGCATCCCCTGGAGGTGATCTGCCACTTCATAGGGTAGCAGATGGCCAGACATCGCTCCACAGAGATGGCCACCAGGGTGTTGACTGACGCGGACACAGACACGCCCTGGAGGTACGGCACCGTCTTGCAGATCACCCAGCCCAGGATCCAAGCTGGAGATGAGACAAAATCACACATATACTGTCAAATTGTCCGGGGCGAGTCATCAGCATCATCGCTCAGAATGTAGTACCACTTTCTCCCACAGTCGCTCAGTGGCAGCAGTGTGCAGAGAGGGAGTGTGCGCCATCTATGTGCGACATATGTTACTCCTTGCTGCCAACGAATGCTTTAAAATGAGATTTAAAAACACCCTGTAGTTTTGATCCGACCCCCAAAATCTTCCGGTTTATGCGACAAACGTTGCAGCAAGAGCACATTTCGCTCATGCACTGACGCTTCCATAATAAACCGGCCGTAAGTTAGTACTCTCCAAGTCAATATCTAGTAGAGAGGGGGTGGGTCTCTCCCCCCTCTAACTATATATCCACCCCCCCCCCCCCNCCCCCCCGACACCATCCTAAATGCAAAAAACGTGCCGTGAATATCTGATTGGACCAGTAAAATATTCCCTGTGCGTCCCTGCTAGGCAGTCTGAAAAACCCGTGTAATTCACTTGCCGCGATTTCCAGAGAGCCTTTGGGTATGGGGGGAGGGGGATTAAGGATTCGCAGCTATTCCCCTAGAACTAGAAACTAATTGGATAATGACCACGCTTGACCTGTGTCCTAGCTGGTGCTGACCTTGCAAAGCGACCTCATTTTTTTGTGTGCATAAAGTGGATCACACCAAAGCTGTTGTCCAGAATGTCCATTACAGACTCCAGGAAGAAATACATATGCCAATATTTCGCACGCCAAAAAATCATATGTTTATCTCTATTATTATAATAAAAGACAAAGTTTGTTTGTTTGCCTGCTTGGTTCCCATTGGCAACCTGGACAAACAAACAAAGAAACATTGCCTTTTACAATAATATTTATTTATAAAAATATCATGTTTTTCTCTATTATTATAAAAGGCGAAGTTGGTTGGTTTGTTTTTCTAGGGGTTTGGTTATACCATGGCAACCTGGACAAACAAACAGACATACAATAATTTCCTTTAAAAATCGGAATGCCATGGTACCGAAATCTGTATAAAACAAACAAAGATTTATTGAATATGAATATGCAAAATATTTACGCAAAAAAATCACATGTTTATCTCTTATTATAGGATTGTAAAGGGGAAAGTTCGATCAGATTTGGTTACCATGGCAACCTGGACAAACAAACAAACGTTGCCTTTTGCAATAATATTATTTTTTCGTGAATATTTTTCATACATTTATTCATATTTTGTTCGTTTGTTCATATTTGGGTACAGTAGCCTACTGGCCAATAATCGAGGCAACGACTAGAGACATTTTCCCGAAGCGGCAGAAGAAGGAATCTTGCTCGCCCGGCTTCTATAGCATGCTTATCTTCGATTCCTTCTTCTGCCGCTTCGGGAAAATGTCGCTAGTCGTTGCCTCGATTATTGGCCAGTACTGTACCAGAGAGATTTGAACGAGAAAATAAACAAACAGACTTTGCCTAGCAATTTATAATATTGCACGCTTAAATATTTTTATCGAATATGTATACACAGTTTGTGGAGATAGTTAAACAGTGTTTAGACATACGTTTATGAATTCCGACCGTGACCTTTGATCGCACTTTAAATGTCGCCCTGGATTGAAGAGGGGGTTTATTGCAGTGACGTACGACGCATCTCGCCTGTTAATGGACCTTTTATCATGTAAACAAAAAAATGCATTTTCCAATGGCGAGCCCCTGGCCACAACTGATGGCCCCGAGGCCAAATAAAAACCTGCCTCTAGGCTATCGATAGCCTCTCCCCCCCCAAAAAAAAATCGATCTCTAAAAATCTAATCACAGATGACATTTGGAGTCATTTCAACTGGACTTTCTTCCGGGACCAATTTCATTGAGTTGTGTAAACACATCATTTTTTTCACTCTCTGAATTTTTTTCTTCCTTTCTACCCGGACCCTCTTTTCCGCAAAAGGCACACAAAAAAATTTCAAGAGAAATCAAGTTTATTATGCGAATCCAAAATCGGACCAAATCCGGAAAACTTTGATTGCTTGTTAAAGATGAAACTCTCCCCGGTGGAAAAGCAAATGGATTCGGCAAACCCTCTTTTTTGCTGCACACTTTGACGCAGAATAGTGAAAGGAAAAGGGTAAAGAAGCTTTTTAGATGAAGCTAACATTTTTTTTGCGACTTAAAAAAAAATGTTAGAACTCCAAGACACATTGCGGCCATTGCCATCCGGGATATTTTTACATATTGCATTGTGATTGTAATGCTGCTGTTTGAATATATACCGTATTTTTAAAGCAGCCGCAACGACCTCCTTTTTTATAAATAATTGCGACATACGAAGTGCACCATTTATTTTCAACGAAATGCTCCACTTGCATCCTTTACTTATTATTTTGTATTAATATACTGAGTCTTTCTCCTAACAAACATCCGACGCTTATTCTCTCCCTCGGATGTTTGTCCTATCTGATAGTACCGCTATCTCTCGCAGATCTGAGGGTGGCAGGAGTGTGCAGAGGAAGTATGCGCCATCTATGAGTGAAGAATAATACTACATGGTAAATCGACGGGTCATCTCATTAAAGTTGTTTGATTGTCACTGTCATATACTAATTTTGGCAATGGGTTAACTAGTTTTGTAATAGTACTAGTAGTGAACCAGTTGCCAAAATTTGGCAACACTGCCCGGCCCTCCACTTGGGCGTAGTACGATATGACAACCAGATGGCGCTCAATCCTCCCTCTCTGCACACTACTACTCCACGTGGAGACTATGGTAACTACATGCACCTAGGTACGTAGGGACAAAGTCACGCCTAGCCAATTCTATATTTGATGCAAGGTGAGCCAAAATGTCCTATTGTGTACTAAGCTGCTCATTATAATATTTTGGTTACTACTAATACTACCTTGATACTACTAATAATTTGGTTAAAATTACCTGTTCATTAATGTTGTTGTTTACTAATAATTTGGTTAAATCAACTGCTCATTAATGTTGTTGGTTGCTAATAACTGTTCAATGATGTTGTTTTCTAATAATATTTAGGTTGAAATAAACTGTTGTTGTTTGCTAATAATATTTAGGTTAAAATTAACTGTTATTGTTTACTAATAATTTGGTCAAATCAATTGCTCATTTATGTTGTTGGATACTAATAACTGTTCAATGATGTTGTTGTTTACTAAAATTTTGGTTAAATCAACTGCTCATTATGTTATTGGTTGCTAATAACTGTTCAATGATGTTGATTTCTAATAACATTCAGGTTAAAATTAACTGTTCGTTAATGTTGTTTACTAATATTTTGGTGAAATGTAACTGTTAATAAATTATTGTTGTTCCTGTTTACTAATATTTTGGGGCGAAATCAGCAGTGCTCATTTATAATCAGCTTATGAAATATGACTGAAACGGACACCATCAATTAATACACACTGTGTTACGTAACATGAGCTGCTGGAGTAATGATTCATAATGCGATTACCGCACTTTATGATCGCATGCCTCACTCTTAGAGCATTGAGGCGTGCAGTAAAGTTCATTACCAAAAACACTGTGTAACCATGACCCGGGTCCTTTTGAGTGACGGCAAACACACGTGTGCAACAAACCTTATTTACCGCACCAGGCCGCTGGTTACTACACCTCTAAAATATTTAATTGTGAGTAGAGTTTGCTCATTAATTCGTCCGGACGCTTGATGTTTGCCGTCGACCATGCGTTTCATCTAATGACACTTTTTTTTCGATGACTATTATACCAGTCCTAGCAATGACCTCTCTCTTTTTTGAACACTGTCGCCGAGAAAAGCAACAATTGGGCGAAATTTGCATATTCATGTCTGCCAACTGAACGCGGTTTCATTTAAAGCTATATAGAGGTCTCTCTCTCTTTTTGAACGAAATGTGTTTGATTCCACGCCCTTCGTTTAACCCCTGCCCTTATATGTGCACAGCTGTGTCAATGGCACGTGTTGGCCTACAGCTTATTTTGGTTCCCTATGGACCTTCGAAGCCGTGAAAATACACGCCCTTTGACCTTGACCAACCTGCTGGAATATTTTTATCGCCAATTTTGTAACCCAGCTCGATTTATATTTGTTTATTATATTTAAAAAAAAACTGGGTGGAATTTTCGTCCCATTGCTAGTTATGCTGCGACCTTATTGGCAACACTGGTTCTGCTATAATAACTTATTAGCAGCACAGCAGTAAATAGCAGTAGTACAGAGTGTCGATGTCAAGCTTTCCTCAAATTGAAATAAATCAACAATAGTCATTATATCATTATTTTCTACAATTTGTATTTACGAGACATTTTGTTCTTTCCCAAGTGTAGCGTTGGAAATAAGTGCAGCACTTATATACCAGTACATCGTGCACTCTGCGTGAACTGTGATGCGCATTCGGTTGTACGGGTCTTCAATTAGCTCTGAGGACGGAAATGGGACTGTTTACTGTAACTGTGGGGACATTTTCAAATTGTGGGGACATTTCTGGTCCCCACAATTGATTTCACCTGTTGGGTACATCTTTAGTGTCCCCACAATTGGGTCTCTTTAAAAACCATTTATCTCAGCCTAGGTTAGTTAGGGTAGGGTAGGTTAGGTAGGTTAGGTAAGGTTAGGTTAGGTTAGGTTAGGTTAGGTTAGCATAGTTTATGTTAGGACAAGCTAGGTTTCAAAAGTTGTGTTAGCCATGTCCCCACAGCTAATGGCATGCAAACATGTGTGCTCTCGTAAAAAAATCATCTATTACGAAGATTACAATCAATTTTGTTCTTCCCCAAGTGTAGCGTTGGAAATAAGAGAAGGGCTTAATATAGTACCTGTAGACTACACCCTGCACGCTGCGCGAACTGTGGTGCTCACTCGGTTGCTCACGTAAAAAAATCATGTATAATATTTCAGTACGAAGAAGTCATGACCTAAAATTACATTATTATTATTATTATTATTATTATTATTATTATTATTATTATTATTATTATTATTATTTATTATTATTATTATTATTATTATTATTATTATTTATTATTATTATTATTATTATTATTATTATTATTATATTAGTTAAATATTCATTCAATTTATTGTTCTATTATTGTTGTTGTTGGTTTATGCACGTTTTAATTCGAAATTTTTAACTACAGTACTTGTTATCACTTGGTACAGTATTATTTTTTACTGCAGTAGGAAATACTTTTATATCCTTTAAAAAAAATAGGAGTAAAAATGGCAATAAAATGGGTGTGAGCAGGACTGGAATGAAAGGGGGCTTTTCTCGTGGATTAGTGTTGAGTCTGGAAATGGCAATTAAGTTTCGGGGTAGAAGGTCGGCCCCATTAGTTTGGGTGGAAGTGAATTCGGACAAGGAAGCTTGGCGCAAGGACCAAGCATCAATCTGCGCCCACTGCACACCCCCTTTTCCCTCCTTACCAAACCCTATGAGTCTCCTCTTAACCCCCGACACAATTGTCTCTTTTTTTTGCCCCATTGTTACTTTACAGTACAGTACAGTATACATTAAAGAGAGAGGAAAGTTGCAAAAATATCCAGCTTCAATTGAATACATGCGAATTTTTAAAATGTAATTGCGCTGCAGTTGCATTTTTTTTACGAAGGCGATACCGAGTGCGTACCACAGTTCGCGCAGGGGGCACGGTTGGCATTAATAATGAAAGCAGTGTGCTTATTTCCAACGCTACGCTTGGTGGAGAACAAAATGGCCTACGTTTGCCAGGTGACCAAGGACTGGAACGAGCCTGTGAATTAATTATTATTTGGCCCCCTGAGGAATAATTCTGGCAACGTCGTCACAACAGTGTTCTTGTCTTCAATAAGCTGCGGGACCGGAAGTATGCGTTTTACTGTAACTGTGGGGACATGTCCCCACAATTTCTCTTATGGGGACATTACGGATCCCCACATCTTCACACACCTGAACATTACAGTTATAGTGGGGACATGTCCCCACAATTTCTCTTCTGGGGACATTATGGGTCCCCACATCTTCACACACCAGAACGTTACCGTTATAGATAGTGGGGACATGTCCCCACAATTGCTCTTATGGGGACATTATGGTCCCCACATCTTCACACACCAGAACGTTACCGTTATAGTGGGGACATGTCCCCACACTTTCGATGCAAGGTTTCACAAAAGTTCATTTCTCTCAGCCTAGTAGGTTAGGCCACTAGCCTAGTAGGTTAGTTAGGGTAGGTTAGTTTACACTAGCTTCGAAAAGTTGCGTTTTCAACGTCCCCATAGTTTATTGAGCGCAAGTCTGTGGGAAGCTGCGTGAGTGTGGATGCGCACTCGGTTGAGCTCGTACACAAACATACAGTACTATCACTGACAGCATTCTAACGCTGAATTTTTTTTAAAATTATACCGATACATTCGTCAATTGGTTGTTTGTTTGTCCAGGTTGTGTGGCAACCTGGGCAAACAAACAAACTTTTCCTTTTATATACTTAACACAGAGTTTACCTGATGTTATTGCCATGTAAGTACCAGTTGAAGAGCAGAGTTTAAATGCGTTTTCAGAATGACAGAAGGGCAATGGAGGTCGGAAGCAATTCTCCTGATCTGGGTTGAATTGTTGGGATGCTTATCCCCTCTCCCCGCCCCTTCCAACCCTTTTGCTCAGCCATCACCCAATCAGCAGTAGATTCCCCCCACTGATTTTAATAGGACACTCGTGAAATCCCCTGGTCTGACCTTTTCTCAATCCAATTCGCACTACTGTCGGCTCCTCCTAGTGCTAAAGGGGGGAGGAGGTGAATATATGCAATTTCTAGCGCCTCTCTATGGCGTGTCGGAACCTGGCACACTAGAGTTGGAATTGGAGTTAGAATCAGCCAGGCTGTGTTGACTAGGATTAACATTGGATTGTCCAACAGAACAATAGAAAAGGTTTTAAATGAGATTTAAATGTTCATAACAATAACAGTAATGGCAAAAACAATTTTTTTTTTGCACTTGAACATTATATAGGTAGATGAATTTTTTAACTAGGGCAACATAGTGCGCACCACAGTTCGCGCAGCGTGCACGGTGTATTATTGGTAGGCCTGTGTAAGAATGTTGACTGGGATTTATTAACATTAGGTTGTCCTCTCTATGTGATGACAAATAGATTAAAAATATGATTAAAATGTTCAGAAGAATATCAAAGCAAATTAGGCATGACTTTTTTAAATGAAATATTACGGATGAATTTTTCTGATCGCAACCGAGTGCGCACCACAGTTCGCGCAGCCTACACCGTTGGCTGGTAAGCTCTCTGTGTGGTGGATGTACTGGTAAATAAGGGCTACTAACACTTATTTCTAACGCTAAGTGTGGGGCAGAACAAAATGGCCGACGTTTGCGCCGTTGCCAAGTGTAGAAACACTGGAACTGCGCGGGTGTGGGTGCGCAATCGGTTGCGCTCGTAAGTAAATTCATCAGAAACCGTTTAAAATCATGCGATGTCAATTTATTCCGAGTGGATGTCTACAATATTACAGCGAAAATTCGCCAAGAAAATGTCCTTCTCATATCTGCTGAATTTTGTCCTCTGAAATGTTGCAGTGCTCAAGCTAACCCTCGCACAGCAACCCCGCATATCTTTTTAATCGCCAGAGCAAACTGCGTTGAATTTATAAGAAGCCGGAAGTCATCGCAACACAGCAGGGTGACTATGGCCACCTGCAACCGAACGGCAAAAGCAGTAAACTTCCGGTTAACTGTCCTCTTAAAGTGCTAGGCGTAAATGTAATAACTGTTTCTGTTGCCCCCATGCACAACCGGAGCGGTTATACCAGCATTTATTTACTGCTGGGAGACGAATAAACTCTGCGAATAATTATCCGCACTAAAAGCCCTGGCCGTTTAACTCGGCTTTAATCGTCCCCGTAAAATATACATGGTTGTAATATGTATATAGGGTTGGATTAATGTCTCCTTTTTGAAGCTTGTTCTGCGGGGCTACGTTCGCCAAAAAGCTAGCCGTTGCCAGCCATGTTGGCAGGAGCATGGCAGTGACTTCTTTCACGAGGTACCAGATGAAAAAAAAATTGGCGGCTTTTTCGATTTTTAAAATGGAAAGGTCCACTGTGCCCCAGTCTCCCCTACTATGACGCCTTCATTTTAAATCAAAACAATGAGGCGAAAGAGCCTGGAGGGACATACTAAGGAAATGTTTGTTTGTTTGTTTGTACATGTTGCCATTAAAACCAAACCTAGGCGAACAAACAAACAGACTTTGCCTTTTGCGTGAGTATGCGGACTTAACCGTTGTCAAAATTTGGCAGTGTGACCAGTAATGAGATGGACCGCCGATTTACTACGTAGTTGTATTCTTCACTCATAGATGGCGCATAATCCCTCTGCACACTCCTGCCACCTTGTGCGAGAGACAGTGACAAACATCCGACGGACAAAATAAGCCTATTAGGAGCCCAGACTATTGCATCTCCATATAATGTTCGGTATCATTATGAAACATATTGTATGTCCAGATATTAATCTTGATCATTTTTTGGGGGGAACAATCCTATATATATATTTTTCCTCCGCTTTTCATTTCTTTCGAGCTCGTTTCCTGAAGAAGATGGGTCCATGTCGATGGCAGCAGTTGCCCCCTCCCGAAAAAATAAGGACAAGAGTGTGCAGCAGGCGAGTTGCCAATTTATTGGAGGGATCGCAACTTTTCGCAACAGCGCCTGCAGATAATTCATAGCTTTTGCTCTCGGAAAAACTTTTTTTTTGTCTCTCCGACCTTTACCCCATTTCCCTGCTTTCTGCTGCACCCCCTCAGACTTTGATTTGTGCTTCGAATCTTCTTATATTCTCTCCAGTAGTGCTTCGGAATATAATATGACCGGTATATGCCCCCCCGGATCAAAGCTTTAAAGGGGGGACGGGATCTTGGACTCATTAATTATGATCCTTACCACTTCACACAAATCAGCTTCTTTAATCACTCTTTGGGGAGACTGGGGATTTTGTGGATGGCCCGGATAATGAAATACCTCTCAGGATATTGAGCTGCTTAGCACGTTTCTAGGTTTTTTTATTATTAAAGTGGGAGGAAACTAACGAGGAAGAGATTCGCTCTTTTACTGCCATGGGCTCGTGGCGCCATCAGTACGACACTAACATCCTAACTTCTCAAAAAAAGGGCATGTCCTACATATTCTCTATGGTTAAGCAATACACAAATAGTATTTCTTGTGGACCGCACTGTACCCACCAATCTGATTGGTGCAGCATTGGGCTGGGGGGGGGGGGGGNGGGGGGGGGTAGGATCCACCAATCAGATCGTTTAGGGTGTCTGGTGTGGAGTGGAGAGCAGGTCGCCCCCTCCTCCTTTTTGAGAAGTTATGCTGTGGGTACTGTATTTAATGTCCAGTACTGTACATCTCTGGACAAACAGAGGCACAGACTGAAGCCAATTCTACGTACGACAATAGCACGTGAAATGTGGAGAAATGGGTCAATAAATCTACAATGAAATTATTTAATAATCCCTTTGTATCGATTCTGGTTAACAGCTTTCGAGCACAACATTGTATTCTCCTAGATAATCGCAACAGTTATGCGTCAATGTGGGGGGGTGTGGCCATAGAAATTCGGATAGGAATTCCGGAATCGAAAAAAGAAAATACGGCCCCGCGGAAAGAGTAATTAGAGAAGTAAGTGGGAAGAGGCGATAATTAGTGCAGAATGGCCAATAAGCTAGAAGGATTCAGGGGATTAGGATTAAAGGCACCGGCTCCGCCTTTTAGACGCCTTCTGGGAATAAATCTAACTCTTCTTCCTCCCCCCCCTCTCTCTCCAACCCCCCCATACCCACAACCCCCTCTCCCTAAAAACTTTTGTGCTCCGGAGCCCGGAAAATGATTCCTTGCGGCTTCCCGTATTAGGAACAGAGCCATCAAATATCTCGCAGGCCAAAAAACGAAAAGAGAGACTCTCCTTTTCCGCACCATTTCATACCAGACATTCAAAGGTATAAGAGGAAAAGGTTTGTGAGATGCTGCTGCCCTGGATGTGGAGGAACCAAATTTTTTTTTTTGGACTTATCCATGTCCAGACGGGCCAGGGGAAGCTTGGCATTGTGACAATGGCGATGACAGCCAGAGTCAATGGCCCTCAATTTTGGAGGAGAACTGATGTTATTGTATGTGAAAAATTGGCAATAGCATTTTCTCGGTTTTACGAGTGCGCACCCACACTCGCGCAGCTTTGTTCTAGTGACTCCCCTGCCAACGAACTTTATTGTGGCTTTGCCACGGTGAGATGCACTCAGGGGTGTCCACCCATTCGAACGCCCTCACACAACCGTAGCTTCTCGTTTCAAAGCTTTGGCAACGTCGCAAACGTCTGTCATTTTGTTTCCTCCCAATGGTAGCGTTGGAAATAATAAGTGCAGCGTACACCCACTATACAGAGCTTACCAAATTATTGATAATTCCAACCGTACACGCTGCGCTAAATGTGGCGCGCACGCTGTTGCGTTCGTAAAAAAAACATATCGGCGTGATTCGAGTAGACGTTTTTCTACGCTTTTTTTCCTCATTGCCTATGAAATTCAAATTGGACAACTATGGTACAGAATGTTTGTTTCGAGGGAACCCCCAATGACACCCGCTTCTAGACTCGACCTTGGAGAATATTGTGAACCCGGAAAACCTGAAGTTGACCATGAAACCTATTTAGGGTCCTCTGAATCCGAATCCTAAAACCGTTTGTCGCTCTCTTTTGCGGTTTAGGCCATGATACCTGTCCACAGACGGACATAGCCGTTCCATACAATTTTTTATAAGAAAAATGTTTGAACTTTATCCATAGTTAGGGAGCCAGCATGCCACAAACTTCACGTCGAGTACAGTACCCTCATAAGACACTGCCAATACAAGTTCTGCAGAGCGCCAGACTGGGGAGCGCAGAAGTTTGCCATTAGGAGGAATAATAATCGGAATAGATTTATGCAAATAGTGACCGCGTGTAATGTTAGGCTTCCAACTTTTGGGTAACCCGGCAAAGCACAGTTGTGTCCAATTTTTTTCCTGCAGATTTTAGGGTGAAACTATAAGTGCAATATTGTTTTGAGGCTTGTAACAAAATATTCCCTGGTGCGCAATAATTATATGGAAAGCTGAGGGTTTTGTGTAGGGGCATCGGGTGAAAGTTATTGACATTGTGAGCCATGGGGGAGGCCAGATGCTCAGCATAAATTTTGCATTGATGAAGTGTGTACATTAGTAAGCCGACGATTTTGTGCCCTGGCCTCTCCCTCTGGATTTTGCTGGGGACACGTCGCGTCGCAGTTTCAACGAGTGTGCGTTGCAATCCGCACACATTATCACACGTTTATTGTCACCCCAGATCCTCAAACACACATTCTCTCTCCGGGTATAAATCCCCTCAAACTCAACCCCCCCGTGTTGGGAAAACGGGGCAGGAATTAGACGGACATGCTGTGCAAATCTAATTACACTTGCTGAGAGGGTCACATTGTCAGGAGGTGACATTGTGCATTGCGTAACCGCTATACGTTACGTCACCAAGAGGTTGCTATTAATTTATACAGTGCTGTACATTAATTCAGTCATACTGCTAGCGACATTTTCCGATGCGGCAACGTGCAAATCGAAGTGATAGAGTGCGAGCCGTGCGAGTAAGAAATGGTAGCCCTTAGGTGACGTCACTGGCTGGGGATGCAATTACAACATAAATTGCCAACATCTGAAGTTTCATAAATCTTAACACCATGACACTGGAGCATATACTACATAAGAGGCGCAAACATTCGATTTCCGCGTCTCTCTGTTTAGGGTGTTGCCAAGGCTGGCGGCCATCTTGAAGTGTGGGGAACGCCAACGAGGTATAAATAGGGTACAGGCAAAAATAAAGTCCGCCATCTTTGATTCGCGCGTGTTCTTGCCATGTAGTTGCCATGGCCGCCAAAACCATCAAAGATGGCGGACCCTATTTTTGCCTGTACCCTATTGTTGGCGTCCCCCACACTTCAAGATGGCCGCCAGTCTTGGCAACGGTCCCAAACAGAGATACGCAAACATCAAAGGCGCCGACGAAGTTTGCGCCTCTTATATGCTCCCTGCCATGACACTGTTGCCCTTCCAATGTTACACAACATTCAAAAACACTTTGATCCCTACAAAATTTATATTTGAAAACAGCAAGTCCGTTACTATGGAATGACCCCTAAACAACGTAAAACCACAGGTTATGAAAGGACATAATTTAACTTGTATAAACGAAGGGCTAAAAAAATGTATGTGCACATTCTCCAAAATTTTGCATCAACATGCGAATAATTACAGTGGAAAATGCAACGAATTCCGCACCCAAACTTTTTCTCTCTGGCGCATTTTGCATTCATATCGAGGTTGATGGCTCGTAGGCGATATGAAACGATTTTTTTTTTCCCCCCCCTCTTCCTCCGCGAGGTGTTTCTACCCACTTTAGCATTCGGAGCGAGCGATTTAAAGCTGGGTGAAACATCAGGAGAAGCAGTTTTGTGGCGTCAACAAGGGGGATATACAGCTAGCGACTCGAGTGCGAGCTTTTGAGAGAAATGGCTTCGGATCAGGGATGAAAAAAAGGGAAGGGAAGGGGGTTCCTCTTTCCTTCTTTCTTTGAGGAAAGATAAGAAGTGAGGAAAAAAAGGGGGGGTCGGGATTGATCATCAGCTCAAGGAAAAATGGCAAAAATCGGGCAATCCTGTTCCCAAGGGGGGGGGGGGGTTACTTGATTAAAATGCAAATGGGAGGCAGGGGGGGAAAGCGCGAATTTTCCCCGAGCTGGAAAGAGAGGAATTGTTTCCATCCCTTCCAGCCACCTTCCATATCTTTTCCTTTCCCTTTCAAGATTTTTTTCCACTTTCGGACATTATTACCTCTGAAAGCCTGGAAACAAATTTCGGCTGGAAAAACAATAAACAGCAACTGGTTGTTTTAAAAAGAGCGCAACCGAGTGCGCAACACAGTTCGCGCAAATTGTTGACGGAGTAACAATATATGGTGGACTTTTGCGACGTTGCCAAGGGTCTGGAACGAACCTTAGAATTTCGCCCCCGAGGAGTTACAGTGGCAACGCTGTTGTCGGAACAATGGACTTGCGCGATCGTGGGTGCGCACTCGGTTGCGCTCGTAAGAAAATCATATGCATAATTAAATAACAATTTTGCTGACTCATTTGATATGTACATTTTCCTACGCGACGAAATGGCGGCGAGTCGGTATCTCGACGTGGCAAAGCCACAATAACGTTCGTTGGTCTGTGGCTTGCGCGGTTACATAACCCACAATACGCGAGTGTTCCCATTGGGTATTATAGATATCGTGAAGAAAATAAAAGTGGGTAGATTTGGACGCGTTTTTCCTATCCTTGTGGGGAATTTTGCAGCAATTTTGCATTACGAGGTACTTTTCTGTACCTCATAGTGAACACATACCTCACAAGGATCGGGTAAAATCGACAAAATACCTCATGAAGACAGTGAAAATATATTTCACCAAAATTTGGTGTGTTTCTTTGTAGGTTAGGTTAGGTTAGGTTAGTTTTAAATTTTAAATTTTGGAAAAACCTCACAAGGATAGGAAAGTCCGGTTGTGTGTGTCTGGGTGTGTGTGTGCGTGGAGAGGAGAGAGATCCCATGAAAAAGGCTAAGACCAGGCCGCCCCTGCGTTAATCCAATCATCTCGCCATAATCGAATCACATTCCGCCAATAATGCTCCAGTTTTACGGGCTCGCTCCATAACCTAATTGGGCGCCACTCAACAAGGCAAGCAGCAACATATTTTTTTTTTTTTTGCCACGCTCTTGTACCGGGTGAAACAAAAGTCAGCTCACATCCATATATTTTTATCATAATAATAGAATTGGCTCGAGTGTGCGCCCATCACTGGTATTTGCACTACTAGGTACATGAGGCCAGTGTTGGTACTGAATAATTAAAATAATGAGTTGGGCCAGAAAGTCTTCAAATTTTCTCTCGTTTGTCGTCGATTACATTTCAAAGCGTTTCATCCTGCGATTAATTTGGAACTTTTCATTTGCCGGCTTTTTTTTCGGTGCTAAAGTATAAGTAGAACATGGTAGTGCATCTCAATTGATTTGGGCGATAAAACGTCCGGGGCCTTAAGAAAAATGCAGCCCCCCCATCCAGTTTATTGGTCCCATAAATAATCCCCTTTACGCACTTGGGGTCTCCTCGTACTTGTCCCTTGGGAGAAATTTTCGCATGATAATGCATAGCCATTGGCCGATTTTGGTGTCACCCTCATGATTTGTAGGGGTGCCTCCGCTTCCATGCAGAAATTCCGCTCCTTTCTTATCTATACTCAGAACCTTCTGTCTATAAGGTTGAGTATACCTTTTTCCTTACACCAAAAAAATAATATTAAAAATATCCTGGAGGCGCTTCTGAAACAAGCAAACTTTCATGACTGGCTGGCTCCTTTTCCGCCTCTTTTCTCTCCCCCGATGGAATTGCTATCGACCGAAATCGGCACCGTCTATAATACTATACTACTACACGCTTTCCACTGCAGCCAATGCCCTCCAATTATTTTTTCCCCTCCGAAGAATCACGCCTTTCCATGCCCTGTTATTATAGTATATTTTTAAAGCTTCGTGAAAGCGCTCCCAGAAATGGACGGCCGTATTTTTCTATATATTTATGGCCTCTCTCTCTCTCGGCCACTGGCCAATTACCTCTCGTGGAAAGGTAAAGGGGATGATGACTTTCGATTAAACGGTTCAATAGGAGCAAACTGTGTAGGGGTTTAACTGCCTTAAACTGTGTGAATTTCACTGATAAAAATGAAGAGGGTGCTTCAGAAGGTGCGCTGGAGTCGGTGGAATCAACGCAAAGTGTGCCAAAAATGTCCTACATTATTCGCTATGAAATACTGTGCATATTCTGATATTTTCCCTTACCTTCTTGTCATACTATCTGTTCTTAAATATATACAGGGTGGTCCAAGTTCAAGTGTCGTTTTATAACGGCGATTAATAGAAGCGCTTAACGATGACGTAGCAGCGACGTGTAAAATTGCCCACTTCGATTGCGCCGAAGATGCGCCGAAGTGGGACATTTTACGCGTCGCAAAATCACTGCTATTAATCGCCGTTATAAAACGACACTTGAACTTGGACCACCCTGTATAATAATAATAATAATAATAATATCATACCCCATTGAAGCAGTTCTGGCTTTTTAGGGGGGAGATTTGTTTTTTTTGGCTGGAACTCTTGTAAACTTTATTTCGCTTTTTGGGACGGGATAGGGATGGAAGGAAGCGGCTGTGGCCTATTAACTAGGAAACAACTCCGGTATTCACCTGGAGGAACCGTGGGAAACCACAGAAAACCACGGTCAGAGTTGCCGGCACCGGGATTCGAACCTCGAACCCAGGACCTCCCGATTAGCAGGCGGACTCCATATCCACTACACCAACCTGCTTCAACCACCCTGTATATAGCAGAAAGTCCGTCCGAATGTTTGTCCGGAAATGTGGGGGAGGAGTTAGAAGGGGCCAATCACAGCCTATGACGTCACATTGCGAGAGACAATCGCAGGGCTTTGGATTAGACCCAAGAACATCGATACATATCGTACACTGCAAAAAGGGAATATCGATAAGCAGTATATAACAGGGAGACTGTTTAAAAATTATTGTGAGGTTAGTGCTAGTTGTTAAATAATTTCTAAGTAACGTAGGAGTGATTGAACTAGTCAATTGCTTCACATTATTTTAAACGCCCCTCCTTGATATACAGTATGTCGATATTCCTTTCGCAATTTCGATATATCGATATTCTTGGTTCTAGTCCTAAGCCCTGCGATTGGCCCTCGCAATGTGACGTCATAATGTTGTGATTGGCTCCTTCTAAGTCTAGAAAAAACTCCCATTTTTCTGGACATACATTCGGAAGGACTTTCTGCTCCATTTATATTAAAGATAAATAATATATTTTGAAGATTCCGACAAAATATCGCAATTGAAAATTTTGCAATTATTTTGATTGCAAAAAAAACGTCGTCGCCTTGAACAAGGTCTCTGAACAATGCGAACACGTCAAGTGTCACAAACTACGCAATTTCCTGCAATTTTGTTTTCCAGATTTTGGTCTCCAAAACTGCAAAAACGACGCCATTTTTTTTCCTCCTGCGCCGCAAGAACAACTGCGTGATTACTTTTTATTTGACATGAAAAGAGAGTGTGGGCGAAGTAATTCCGGATTTTTTTTGTTTGAAAAGGCCCGCGTAATGCAGCAATTTCTAAGAACAGCGGGCTTCCTCGCTTTTATCCTTCTTTTTTACTCCTGCAATTCAATCAGGATTTTACTGCGCAGTTTTATACATTTTGTTTCAACCATTCGAGGCTTCTTATGGCACAGGTGCCAATATTAAACCGATAGATCGATATAGCAATCGAATATTTTTGAGTACTTGCGACGACAATTGCGACAATTGAGCCTGGCCCCCAACCTTTTTTTTTGTCTCTCGTAGCACATGGCTTGTCGCTAATTGCCGCAAGTGTTGCATGCTCGCTTTTGCGGATTACATTTCCGGACTTGGCGTCCTCAATTGGAGTTTAATGGCACGTTTTATGTTCCCGGCGCATGGAGCTGTATACCCTCGGGTTTATTCCTCCATCGCACGTGTTCCTTTAACTACAGTTTAGAATCAAGACGTGGAGAAGCCTAAAAACGATATTGAAGAAGTCTTCTAAGTAGGGTGACAGTTTTCCACAGACTGATTGTCAAGTGGGTCGAGTCATCCTCATGCCCGGAATGTCTCCGGGTCCTCCAGTTCTTTTTTTTTGAGGGCGACTCACAGATAATGCGATCAAACGAGTCCCGGATATAAAAGGAGTTCTCATCCGTAGTCGTACACAATGGAATTTACATGCAATCAGGATTATTGCCCCCTTGTGGAGTGGGTCTTGCAGAAGCTAATTTTGTGTGTGTCTGTCTCCTTCTCCGGATGCACGATGGAAGTGTTTTCCGGGATCAGGCTTGCAGAAGCCAGCGACGGTCTACTTTTGTCTTTGCTTGTTCAGACGTGGAGGCGAGTTACGCTACATTTGGCATGATGATCGGCATCGCAAGAGCTGGCTGTCAACACGCTAATTTAATGAAACATGTCCACAGGGTTCAGTTGACATTACGCCCAGGAAATTATTCTCCTACACTCTCGATACGCGTCCCTCACTCAGATAAATAAATCCTGTTCATATAGACGTGTCTATAGTGTATTGATGAGTAATAAATATCAGCGTTTTTAATGAAATGCTCACAAGCTCACACATTTGTTGATTTATTATCATTTTTTATTCCTGTGTACACCTCTCTACTTGATGTTGTTAAAAGAAAAAGATGTATGAACGAACGAACAAACAAACAAACAAACGAACGAACGAACGAACAAACAAATAAACTCAAAAATAAACAAGTTCCCTGATGATATTCTCCCAAAACATTTTTGAACAAATTTGGCTCCGTTACAGAGAAAAAAAAGCATTCTACTTTTATAGCTATTCCAGTTTGTTATTATTTATTTATTTATTTCTTCATTAGTTAGTTAGTAAGTAAGTTAGTTAGTTAGTTAGTTAATTTCCTTATTTGCGCCAAAGTACACACCACCAAGAATAAGGAGGGAATCCTGTAAACAAAATCTCGTTTCCTCATATTGTTCAATATGACACCTTGACACTTTTTAAATAGACTGTAGAGTGACTGTTCATATAATAATAATGTGCAAAATACAAGTATGTTCGTTAATGAAAATATTTATACAAATTTATCAATGTAATTTTGAATGTAAATGACTACATGTTTACTACGCAGCTTTAAAAAAATTTTATGGAATATTCTGCGCGTAATGCCACTACTTGTATAACCACAAGTATGCGTGACATGGTCTAACCTGCAGAATAACTCCTTCCACTGCACTGGGTCGCAAGATAAATATGATCTTACGTAATTAGCTACTTACGGAACCAACCAATTATTCTGAAACGAACTAGAGCAACTTTAAAATTTCGCAAGGAACCTAAAATGTGAAAGGACTGGAGCATTTCTTTTGCCCTGTGTCGAGCACTCCTGATACATCTCATGTCCTGATAAATTCTGCTCTGAGCCAAGTTTACAAGTCGAAGGAAATCGGTGAAACGGCTTATTGCCTTTCACAAACTTTTTTTTTTTTTTTTTTGCTCATTCGTAGACTCACAAAAAAAATAAGATGGTATTGGGTCGAGATTAGATGAATTGAGATCTGCGACGAATAGGGGGCAGATCGAATGAACTCCAATATGCCTTGACATGCCTTGTTGACTCTAGCCATGGAAGACGCGTAAAGGTCAATAGATCCGAGCTACTTTATTTTATAGCAAGAAGTGGACTTATTTGCGCAGTATAACATTGTATAACATCCGCAACAATCTTCACCAGATTTTGCGTTTATAAAAATTACCCTGGAATTATTAATATGCCAATGAAATACCGCTGTATAATAATGTATGAATGGCATTATGACATTGCAAATTTTTATCGCAAGCCTTATCGTAATAAAAACTAAAATTACTCTAAAGACATTCGGTAATAATATTTGTGGAGTCATACAGTGTATTTCTTCCCTTACTAACTGTGTAAAAATTGCTATCTAGTATTTAATATTCTGGGGCATGTCGACAGTATAAACATTTCAAATTATGACCATGACAATAATATTAACAATTTCTTTTTTTTTAAATTGAAAATGTAATTTCGATAATGAAATGGACTCTCGATCTCTGTGTACTGGGTATATCATATAGCCGACAATTAAATCATGGCCTAAGTGGTGCGAATTCCTGTAGGCCAAAGGTGCGCAGGATTGTGAAGGTCCTTCCATTAAACTTTGACCTTGGCCAAAAACATCCGAATGCAATTTTTTTTGTTTGTTCCGGGTTCAAATTCGGGAATTAACACACGCTCCGGATAGACAATTGCGAGCGTGCGAAATCCAAGGCCGAGTCGCAATCATTTGTCCTGTGCTCTGCAGTGTTGTATACTCCTCCTAGGGCTTTGAATCGTTGGGATTTGACGAACCCCGTGTGAAGTGGATTCAGCCCGGAACACCAGCTCCCCTGGTTCAATCCGGGAGAGAATCCGGGTTGGGGGAAAAAAAAAACTTGGCTGGATAGAGAGGGAAGCGTAACGGGTCCGGAACCTGTCCTGAATGGAGAAGTAATGATACGCAGAATAGAGAGTTGTGCACGTGCCTTAATCCCAATCTACTGACAAACGCAATTCCGGAGACTCCGGGGAGGGAAAGGCATCTCCACATCCCTCCCCGGATAATATGCCTGCACTTGGAGTGGGAGGAACAAGGAGTCGCAATTCCGGGCCCTTGTGATTCATTCCCTTGGGCAAGAGCTGAAGTTATTGCACATGGTGCACCCAGTGTCGAGTTCAAGTGAGGAGAAAGTTATGTAGACGAGAAAAAAAGGCTGATCTTTACTACACAGCGAAGTGGCGGGAGTCGGGGTGGGTTATGTATATTCGGACACGCTCTCTGAACTCCCCCGCGCCTCCACCCCTACTCGTACCAATTCGTCGCGTAGTAAAGATCTTCCAGATGCAAGCCAATTCTACTTGCTTCCTTTTGAACTTGACTTTAAAAAATGGACCATCTTGTATTTCCAAAAGAACTGAAGAGCCCCCCCCCCTCCCCCCAAAAAAGTGCATGAAATCCATGAAGAGGAAGCGGAGATGAATGTTTTTTTTTGTCAAATCCATGGTCCAATCCAAAACGAGAAGTATGGCGGCCTGCTCTCTATCGCCTATAATTCACATTATTTTTTATCAAAAAAAAAAAAAGGACACCGTTCCACTCCACCCCCTTCATACTTTTTTTTTTTACTCGGTCAAACTGTTCCATGGCATCCATAATTTTTGAGTCCCCCTCTACGAAAAAGGAGGTTCCGGAGATAGCCATTTATCTCTACTTAAAATCGAGGATTTATCGTCACATTTTTTGGGAGGGAAAAAGCACATAATGCAAAAAGGGGCATTATCATTTGGGCGATATACTTCTCCGGACCAGGAGGATAAGATTTTTGATTTAATAGACACGAAATGAAAATACCCCATTTATAAATTGATCGACTAATCCTGATTAGTCCAGGTTTTAATTTAAAATGGAAGATGTCCAGAGTTGCACGCCCTCCAGAAAAAAAAGAACCTCATATCTGGAAAGGGGCCAGAGAAGTTTGCTATTCATTGTTGACAGCATTGTTGACAACAATGAATCATTTTTTTGGCTCTTTTCCAGCTTGAATTTTTTATGAAAGTCGGAGAATTATTATTATTATTATTATTATTATTATTGTTATTATTATTATTATTATTATTATTATTATTATTATTATTAGCTATCATCATCATCATCATCATCATCATCATCATCATTACATTTATCATTTATCATTATTTATTATTTATTATTTATTATTTATTAGTATTATTATTATTATTATTATTATTATTATTATTATTATTATTATTATTATTATTATTATTATTAATTATTATTATGCTACTGTGACAAGAAATTCTCATGTAGCCTATATAGATGTGCAATAATATTGCGAATTTCTTGTTCTTTGGAATTACTATGAAATATAAAATAATCAGGTTGCTGTGACAGACAAACCAGGACAAACAAACACACAAACTGTGCCTTTTATACACATTTTCCTCTCCTCCTGGAGACTTTTTGAAGCCAAAAATGGAAAGTCCAAAAACGGAAAGTTTACGTTTTTGGACTTTCCGTTTTTGGCTTCAAAAAGTCTCCAGGAGGAGAGGAAAGTGTGTATAAAAGGCACAGTTTGTGTGTTTGTTTGTCCAGGTTTGGCTGTCACAACAGCAACCTGATTATTATAGTATTGCCAGATTTTGGCAACGGGTTCACTAGTTATTACATTGTTATTAGTTGGTACCACTGAGACTTGTCTTGTTGTTTGTTTGTTTTTTTGGAGAGAACTTTGTTTATATACGATGCTTTTAAACGGCAACTAACAAGAGGGTGACTTCTATTGGACTGTCCGATGAGCCCCCGCCACTTAATGGATATTCATTGGACAGAAGCCAAACCACGTGACCGGAAGTCCATTTTTCCACCGTCCCTATCATTTGCAGTAACGGTTTTTTTCTCTCTCTCTCGCTTTTTTTTCAAAAATAGACAGAGAGCTAGACAGGGAGAGAGAGAGAATCGGGCCATTTTCTCCCCGGCTTTTGATGGAGTTTGAATGGACTCTTGCGCCTTATTGGGTTGAGAGGAAACGACCTCTGGTGCGGGGTATTTATTGGTGCTTGGGACAGGCCCCCGGAGTTAATGGAATCAGAGCCAAAAAAGGGGCTGCCGGTGGTAGCAGAGGCATCGCATAAACCAACCGGGGGAAGGAGGCTCCCCCAATTTGCACCGATCCTTTTCCGCAGTCAGCTGACCCCCGCAAATAGCTCGTGAAAATATATGACATTTGACTGACACCAATCATCGTTTCTACTACTGTTGCTAAAAATAAAAAGCGACCGGTAGCACTTTAAACGCTCAGCGTTATTCTGTCAAATAGCAGTGGCCGATATGGCACTTTCATACGCTAAGGCTAAGCGTTATTTTAAAAATAAGAGCAATCGCTATAGAACCCTTCATACTCTTCATTTTAAAATAACGCTTAGTGCATAAAGTGCTGTTAGTCGCTGTTATTTTAAAATAACAGTGACTAACAACACTTTATGCACTAAACGTTATTTTAAAATAGCCTCGACCGTTATCATTTATACCGGTACGCTAAGTGTTCTTTTACAAAAAAAATAACAGTGACTGGCAGAACTTTATACTCTCAGCGCTATTTATAAGTAGGAGTGACCGGACAACTTCACACGTTATGCGTTATTTTCAAAAATAGGATGGACCAACAGCACGTTATAAGCGTTATTTTTAAAACAGCAGTAACCTATTACATTTTATGCGCTTAGCGCTATTTTAAAATAACAGCATTTAGGCTATACGCTTAGCGTTATTTTAAAATAACAGCATTTAGGCTGTATGCTTAGCATTATTTTAAAATAACAGCAATTAGGCTGTATGCTTAGAGTTATTTTAAAATAACAGAATTTAGGCTTATGCTAATATTTATTTCACTAAATATGCCAGTCGTTGGCGGATAGAACTCATACTATTAATTAGCATTATTTAAGAATTACAGCGACCAGTAACACGTTTTACACTAAGTAGGTGTTATTTTTAAAATAACAGTGGCCAACAGCACTTTATGCACTAAGCGTTATTTTTTAGAAAAAGCAGTGACGTGTAGTACTGTATAGGCTGAACGTTATATAAAATAACAGTGACTGGTAGAACTTCATGCTCACAGAATTATTTAAAAAAAATAATAGCGACTGGTAGCAATTTTTGATCTAAGCGTTATTTTAAAGTCGCATGTTATTGGGGAGTGATTTACAAAAATAACGGTGGCGTCATTTAGAACAGTAAAATGTCTCATTATGTCGGCTACACATACACACATGTTTGCACGCCATTAGCTGTGGGGACATGGCTATAACACAACTTTTGAAACCTAGTTTGTCCTAACATAAACTATGCTAACCTAACCTAACCTAACCTACCTAACCTACTCTACCCTAACTAACCTATAGGCTGAGATAAATGGTTTTTAAAGAGACCCAATTGTGGGGACATGTCCCCACTAAAGCTGTACCCAACAGGTGAAATCAATTGTGGGGACCAGAAATGTCCCCACAATTTGAAAATGTCCCCACAGTTACAGTTCAAACTCCCATTTCCGTCCCCAGCAGAGCTAATTGAAGACCCGTACATGCCTGCCATTACAAGCTGTTGTCCATTCCTTTTAATAGCAGCTTGATGAAATATCTGCGATTATGCCACTACTTCATCCCATGGGTAAGTTTGTCCTGGTTTATCGATAAACTTGGTTTATTTTTTTTTTTATGTGGTGGAGCCTGAAGTATCATGGCAAGAGATCTTGTTTGCCGGCTATCAAACCCTGAATGGGAAAGGCGGAAATGGCAGTCAGGCGGCGTTGTACAGCTTTGTTATTTTCCATAAGGAGTCTGTGAAATACGACTTGGGAAGTGGGTTTTTGGGGGAGTCACGTGCAGAGGGAA
>KZ538364.1:50450-79538 GCA_000934665.2 Catajapyx aquilonaris
GGGGGGGGGGGAAGGGAGGGAGGCATCACAGGCTTATCAACGCTGCAGGAGCGGCTTGAAAAAGGCTGCAATCAATCTTTTGAGCCGGAGGAGACTTTGCGAGAGGCTCAGAAGATGGAGAAGAATTTATTCTCGTGTTTTCGGAAGCGATGCTTGACACACGGCCTTGCGACCAGACTCTGTAAATACTGGAGACGCGATGCGGGGGTGGGACACGATGCTGATTTTAAAACCTTGGTCATTTTTGGGGGGATGATGATATATGTAACCCCCATATGGTCCATATATCAATGGCATATCGATAGTCCTTCGCATCCGATAAGGTAACTCAGAAGGAAATCGAAAGATCTAATAGGACAAACAAACCAGATTGGCAAATCACCCGAGTGTGATTCGAGTAGACTTTTTCTCAACATTGGGCAGTGGGGAAATGATGCTAGAAACTTCGTTAAAATTGTTAGATTTGTGACCGACACGACACGATGCGATTCTAATTAGACAACATTGACATAGAATGTTATTGTCAGTCTCATTTACGGTTGCCAATCAACCCAAGAAAATGATTTTTAAATCGTGTAGACTCGACCTTGTCGGATATAGGCTACTGAACGCGGAAAACCGGAAGTGGCCGATCACTGGAAGTTGACCATGAAAACTATTTTGGTCAAGCTGAATATCCGAATCCAAAAATTGTTTGTCGCTATCTCATGCAGTGTAGCCCTGATACCTGTCCACAGACAGACAGACAGACAGACAGAGCCGTTCTATAAGACTTTTTGTAGAGAAAACGTATCAAAACCAAGCAAATAATATATAGACGAATAAATGAGTACGGCATGTCAATCAGTAAATCAATAAATCAATGAATTCAATATTTGAGAAAGTTTATATATGCAAATATTTTTCCACCGTATTCAGTCTCATTACTCGTGTCTCACAAATATTTTCTTTGAGCTCTTTTTTCTTCTGCAGAAATTGTCTACACATAGTTGATAGACATACGAGATACTGTATATCGTAACTGTACTATAAACATTATACGTCAGACCTTATAGAACTGATGTTTAAAAAAAAATTGAGAATCTCATGGTCATATACGTATCAAACCACATCTTGTTATTAGTAACCAGATATGAACCGTAGCTGCTCCGAGTTTCCAGAAATAACCAAGTTTGGAAGACACTTTGTAATCTATATCAGAAGGTCAGTAATGAACTAATGATCAAGTTACGCTTGTATGCAGTGGACGCTCTAATAAAAAACGACTTTTTGACTCAATGTCAAATAAAACTTTTAGTCGTATGGTCTATATTTATACGTTATTTTATCCCTACCAGCAGAGTCAAATAAAATTATTTAATTCTTCTCTTAAAATTTCCTGCTCTCTGAAATAACATCCTGAGAAAATATTTATTTTTTTACAAAAAAAAATACTGGATTTGGCTCTGTTGTTCCTGCTGTTAGCTTGTATAAAAGAGATATCCTGCGCTGCATTGAAGCCTGATCAGTTTTGGCCCCTGTAATTAATGGCCGTATTATTTATTATCGGTCATAACCCAGATAATAATTTATGATCCTGATAACGGACGTGGCCTATGTCTATATTCCCGATAAAAGAAATTGTTCCGCCGATGTGCATCAGATTTGGTACAAAAACTCGTACTAAACAGTATAACATTCCAACTGACCTGATTTAGGCGACTAATTGCCAGAAAAAGTGCAAAATTGCAACTAATATTTTGGCCATTAATCAACCAATGACAAGGAGCAATCTCAACGCTTTGTTTCCAAAGATTGGTATAAATAGAATAATTTGACCTAAAAGCAAAGACAATGTTACAAGATGTACCAGAGATGTACGAACAAATTAGAAAAAAAAAACCTGCTACTGTATTATGAACAGGCACAATAATTAATTGGAGATTTTCTCCTTAATTTGAGTCGATGCAACCGACCCTGAGCTAATTACCGCAATGTTAAAACATGTCTAGTGGAATCACCTCGTTTCGCAAAAAAAAAAAATCATTGAAAATCCGTACATAAATGGGTCAATAGCGAAAAAAACGAATATTTTCAGTTTGAAAATTTCAAAAATATATTTAAAAAATAATAGCGTCAAAAAATTTAAAACAATTTTCAAAAAAAAATAGATCTTACCTCTAGGGTTCCCACAAAATACATACGGTACATCACATTTTACCTATATAAGGTAGGCCTATATTCAGTGATAAATAAAGAAGTTAACCCCAATTATTATGCGCTTCAAATGACACATTCATTACAATAAAAACGAGTAGGCCTAATACGACATTAAATAAACATCTATAGGAAAAACGCAAATATCAAAATATGATATTAACAACCTATCATCAGTTCACATACACGACAAAAATATGTGCCTATCGAAAATTCTGCCCCAATTTGGAGATGGTTATCATACACAAAAGACAATAATTTCATACCCATAATTTACTACCCATTGGGTTCCGGCCGCACTTCCGGTGCAGTCTTGACCTCATAAATATGTTGGCATCGCTGTCTTTTGAAAATCTGGGCGCGAATTAGGCTGTACTCACGGGCGAATATGTTTGAGACGAGGGTTGCGGGCAGACAGAAGACGAGGACCAGCATGTCTGCCAGAGCCAGGTTGAAGAGGAAGTAGTTGGTGACGTCCCTCATGCAGGATGCCCTACAGATGACCACCATGACCAGCGCGTTTCCGACCACCCCGAGGCAGAAGATGAGTCCGTAGGCCAAGCAGAAGAGGAGGGTGGGCCAGAGGGAGAACCGGAGGAACATCATCTGCTCGCACTCCCTGGTCGAAGAGTGACCTCCGGCCCCGACCGCGGCTGCCCCCACGCACTGGGAGGTCAGGTTGGGCTTCCCTCCGCCTGTGTTCACAGCATCCTCCATGGTCTGTTCCTGATGGCGATGCAAACAAACCCCCCGGTTTCTTCGGGGACCGACTGACTGGCCCGCCTCCGACACTACTTCTCGCAGGGGTCCGGCAGTTGTTGTTACTACTTGGAGCGCAGGCGTGCCAATCCTCCCAACCGGATTTGGGCTTAAACTTGTGGGCCAGACTGACAGCAGCTCGTGGCTTGATCAAGTTACTCGGGGGCCGTAGTAATGCGAGTCATTTGCAAAGAGTAGGGTTTCCTTCAAGGTCTCTCTCACACAGAGACCGTGTATATACAGGGTGGCTTGTAATGATCTGGAGGAACTTCTTGGTTGAGTTCATGGGAACCGGAGGATCATTTCATGTAGGGGCACCATATAGCTTTCACTTTCCCCGTTCAACAATGAGAGGGACGACTATACCTGTATGATTTGCGACGTTAACTGGACTTTTATCCTGACTCTTCATGGCCACCCATGCGCCTCCTCTGTTGAACGGGAAGGCCTAAATCCAAGGATAAATGAAAGCGGGACAATCGTCATGAGAGGACAGAGTAGTACAGCGCCCTGGTGGACTCATCACCAACGTGCAAGTAGTACTATTTTTGTCCTGAGAGTGGCAGGAGTGTGCAGAGGGAGAGACCATGCGCCAACTGGTAGTGGCATATCGTACTATGTCCAAGTTAGGGGGGGGGGGGTGAAGCGGTGTTGCCAAAATTTGGCAACGGATCCGCTACTAGTAAATAAATAGCCACTAACCAATTTGTTGTTTATTCATCAGATCATCATAAGTGGCAGTCAGTGCTGATGAAGATGCAAGCTGAGTTTAAAATTGCAGTAAGCATTGCATATAATACAGTCAAAACAAACAGCTCGGGGAAGACAAAATACTAGCTGTATTAAACTTTTTACATTTTGATTTGATTTGATTTTTCGAGCTGGTTATGTTAATGTTGTATTATTACTTGTTTTCTTATAACCGCTTTCACGAAGTACAAAATGATGTCAAAGTTCATGGACGTATATGAATATTGCATGGGGGTCAATGGGGACTGGAGAAAACGGATTCACATTTCTTATAAACGTGCGTGCCAAACGGGCATAAACGATGCTGCTCAAGCCCCGATTTGTTTAAAAGGTGTGCCGACGTGTGCCAAAACTTGGCTATCGACGCGGCTGGCTCAATCTTTAAAGCCGAACTGCAGTCAGGGGGGTCGTTATCGAACTTGCAAGGCGATTAGATTCGAAAAAGCGACCCGTTTTCGCCTTCCTATAGCTTCCTCATCACAAACGAGATATGTATAACGATTTGATCAATCTGAGGGTGAGTTCCTGCTGATCATCCTTTGCAAGAATGTCATTTTGGTCTACCTTATAACTTAGAATAAAATTGTTGCAAAGCAGCTTAGTATTATACCATTCAGTATATGAGACGATAGAAGTGTCGTAGGCTGTGTGTCTTTACCATTTTTAGCGCCTTCGATGTATGCATCTACAGTAGTCTTGTAATGAGACGTGTGCTTCCACTGCTAAGCACTTCGTCGATAACTAGATTCTGATGGGGTAAAATTCCGTCGTGCATACCAAGTTAAACCTTAAGATCACAATTTAATTACGGTAATTAACTAAAATTTGAAATTTGCCATCCGACTAAGACGCCTCGGTATTGATCCTTTTGGGAGTAACTCAACTCCTGAGCCATTATTACGTGCTGGCAGCCAGTGTCTTGCCTCGTGCAGGCATGCAGAGTCACATTCCTTGGACCCATCCTCGCAACAAAACCGTCATTTGACACGGCTGCATACACAGTGCTGTGCAAGTGCCGGAATTGTTTTTAAACACAAACGATTCTTGTTACTACACTAATGCATCAAAGCTTCGAATTAATATTAATTATAAGATGGATATTGTATATATGTGACAACAGGTAGGGCCTACAAATAAAATTGTCAAAGAGAAGCGGCCATTGAGGTGTGCCATTTTTAAAAAATGTAAATACTGCTCATTGATTACGAATTTGTAAAAAAAAATTGCGCTCATTATTAGTCCTCTTCAATAGGTACATGAACATTAAAAAAGACATTCATTTTGTACTGGATATCAGGTCAAAAGAGTGCAGCAAAATGTCGTATACTGTAGTGAAGGCAATAAACTGCAGCATTGACAAGATGCCTTTTGGTTCCAACTAATTTTAAAGTGAAAAAACTATTGCACTTTATACTTTTCTGGAAATAAATTAAGCGCCGTACAATATAAAAATAGCATCAAATGAATTCAAATATTAGAAATCAATTTTGGCTGACAATATCAGAATATTGAACGTTACAAAAAATGAAATAAATACACTTTTAATGCACTCAATCATAGTTGAGAATTTCTCTAAAATACACACAGCTCACCAATATAAATGTTTATTAATAAATAATTATTGTCGTAAGAGGCATGTATTTCTGGAAAAATTTAATAGATGAAGAATATTAATGAAACTGTGTCTGTTCATTTGGACAATTATTTCAAACAGGACATCATAAGACCATAACTTTCAAATATTCTTTTAACTTAATGGGTTTATGTTTCTGGGCTGAACTAAATTTGCACATTTTTGTGGGTTGACACATTATTGCATAACACCGTCAAATTACCAATTTCTCGTCAATACTGTCGGCATCATATTATTGGTTTACAGCGAAATAAATTGGTACCACTTAATTGATATGCAGTATTAAGAGTGAAGCTACTTATAAATCGTGTACTATCATTGCATTGCAATATGTAATTTATTCCACAAATCATCTCCAATATACTTGAAACCCATACCCGGAAAACAAAATGACTTTATCTATAGCTGATAGTTTTCCACCCCCTTATTATTTTGTGTGTGTAACATGTAGTGAACCTCCTATAGTGCCAATATGCCTGACTAGTTATGAAATCACATTGTCATGGACGACACCCCTTAGTGCCCCAAAATTGTTTTCCCAGCAGCAGCACAGTCTGGCACAGCAGAGTGTGCAGCAGCATCTCTCCAATTAGCCGAGTCACGTGCCTGTGCAGCAGCGATGATTGGCGTTTGATTGGTAAAAGGTGGTCTGATGGTTCCAGCCCCTCTGCACCATCCAGCAGCAGTCGGAATCAGCAAGCGGAGGAAATGGCATTAATATCCGATTGGCTCCTGGCTCTGCTGCCCCATTGATTTCCTGTGCATTGCCCATGGAACCATCGCTATCTCCTCTTCTTTTTATCCCATGGATTTGGAACCAGCCAGAAGAAAGCCATAGCAAGCAACCAGCAGAAAAAGAAAATGGCCGAGCATGAGATGACCCCAAGAGATTTTCCAAGAAAATAAGACACCCATTTTCCGGTCCTCCACGATTATTCCGGAGGCGTCGGACCCCCCCAGCTCGATAAGAGATCAGTTCTTCTTTTTATTATTATTCCGGAGCAAAAGTGAGCTCCTCATTTCCATATCATTTTATTAAAGGGTTCGGCCTTCTCGCTCCTTTCTCTCATTAACTTATATACGCGTTACTGGCTGGCGGGCACGCGGCGGAGAAATCCGGCCACGGAAAATGGGTCATGACAAAGAGTCATTCCGAGCAATGTAGGGCATTCAGTTTCCGTGGCTGCAGCTGCCGAAAGCCATGCAGTACTTACTATATACTGCTGCTGCTGCTCTCCCGGAAAGTCGGAACTTGGGCGATGTAATTGCATTTACATGGGCCGTGAAATCCCCGATAAATTACTGGGAGAGCTGATTATTTTTTAGGAGGAAACCTAACCCTATATATAGAGGGAGAGAGAAAGGTATTCCGCACGTATTGAGGTTGTGAGAAGTAACATCCTGAATAATTTCTGCAGGTCACGTAATAAGAATCAGCTGAGTAAAGTCCTGCGTAATGCCTCAAAATATGCTGCACTGGAATAATTCGCACACTTATCGGTATGCAAAATTATGCATTTAATGTTAACTATATGCAGGTGAGCCATTTATGCACTCTCTTGCATAAAATAAACAAAAATGTGTAAAATTATGCATTTAATGTTAGCGATGCAGGCAAGCATTTTATATACACTCTCCTGGATCCAGCTATTGTTTTAATTTGCAGGCAAGTAATTTATGCACTTTTTTGCATAAAATAACGAAAAAGTATGTAAAATTATGCATTTATTGCTTTACTCTGCACTCTGCAGGCAAGTCATTTATGCACTTTCTAGCATAAAGTAATGCAGGAAAGTGTGTAAAGTTATGAAGTAGATATTGTTTTAGTATGCAGGAAAATGTACTGTCTTGCATAAAGTAATGCACAAAAGTATATGAAATTATGTATTTAGCATTTTACTACTCAGGAAAGACATTATGCACTCTCTTGCATAAAATAATTAATGCACAAAAGTTGGTACAATCATGCATTTTATTTTTTACTATGAAGGAAAATGCCCTCTCTTGCATAAAATTATTCACGAAAGTATATAAAAATATGCATTTAGTGTTTTACTCGGCATGAAAGCAATTTATGCACTCTCTTGCATAAAGTAATGCACAAAAAGATGCAAAATTATGCATTTAGTGTTCATTATTATGCAGGCAAGTCGTTTATGCACTTTCCAGCATAAAATAATGAACAAAAGTGTGTAAAATTATGCATTTATTATATTACTCTGCAGGCAAACAATAAATGCATAATTTAACAAACTTTTGGGGATGATATTAGGCAATACAGTCCATAAATAATTTATGGACTGTATTGCATAATATCATCCCCAAAAGTTTGTTAAATTATGCATGTATTGTTTTGATATGCAGGCAAATCTCTCGCATAAAATAACTCACTATAAGTTTTCAGCTCAACCCTTCCTCTGGCTCTCTCCCTCCCTCTTCCTGGGAAGCTGGACACAGTCAAATTTGGCAACCACTAGCCTTTTGGGACATGTTCAATGTCTGGCGACAACAACTCTCTGCCCTACTTCTTTTGCTTGCTCCGTCTTCATTCACTGTATACGTATATATAGCCCCTACCCACCCCATGTTTTGAAAGCACGACCAGAAATGCAGTTTGTAGCTGAGATATTGCAGGTTAGCCCCCACTCGCGATGCAATTTGGTGGCATCGGAGCGTGGCATTTACTTTGTGTGGGACTCTGAGAAGGAGGAAGTGGAGGAGGGAGGAGGGAGGGGGGGGGGGGGGCAACATAATCCTGGAGAAGTAAACGTTTCCGAAATGAGGCTAAGGGGGGAATGTTGCAAGGTGAATCCTAAGCAGCCCCAGCACTATCCATAGGGTTGACTTCGCCTTCAGATGGAATCGTAATGAGAACCTATTTCACGTTCCGAAAGAGAGCTGATTTAACCCTACCTCGACCTGGAAATCGGCGGCGGAGGAGGAGGAGGAGGAGAAAAGATTGATGCAATGCACATAAGCCAAAGGGGGCCATCAAACTTGGGCCAGATTAGTTAGTCACTTGGAACTATTTCGCACCCCGTCGCACCCTATAAATGATGGCTGGAGAGACCTCGATGCATTCAAAACTTTGAACACATCACTCTACAATCAAGATAAATTTACTTATGAGCTCAACCGAGTGCGCACCCACATTCGCGCAGCTCCATTGTCCTGACAACAACATTGCCAGAGTTACAGTAGTCCTTATCAAATAATAACAAAGTATGTCAATTACATTTTGGAGGCTGACACCACCTGTTCTGTCCCCGCTAAATTAATATTAACAAAAATAAAAAAATAAAACAAATTCACACCCGCAACCATTGAGGTTCCAGAGACTTGGCAACGTCGCAAATGTCCGCCATTTTGTTCCCCTCCAAATGTAGCGTTGGAAATAATTGCAGCGCCTACAGTGCACCAACTATACACAGAGACCTTAGCACCGATAATTCCAACCATGCAATCTGCGCGACTGTGGTGCGCACTCGGTTGTGCTCGTATAATAAAATTCATATATAGTCTTGGAACTAGGTCAGTGCCTTATTGGTCAGTGCACTATACACTGTAGTAGTAACGAGCAGATTGCGATAGCAGTTAAATCGTCAGCCCCCAAATTCCGGGGAGGGCATTAACTTAACAACCTCTCCCCAAAATATTTTGGGGGGTACCAATAATTGGGGCAGGAGTCAACGGGCTTAAAACCGATTAAAGTCATGTGTTTTAGAGAGTGTTTTGTGCAGACCCGTTATTGGAACATGAAAATCGGAAACGACGATGGTTGGGGGTGGACGGCATGAAAATCGTTGTTTGAAGGGGGGGGTTAGGGCATGCGAAATGTGGGTTAATTCTGGTTATTTGGGCCTAGGCTTATAGAGATGGGGGTGGTGGGCCATAAAGAGGCCAGATTGATATTCGGCACGACAGGCGCGAGCCTCATTATAACTCTTAACTCTGTGCAATTAGGACCAATCTGCCTTCCTTTTTTCGGCTGTACCCACCCCACCTGATTTTTGCACGGCGTTAAATTAAAATGTTGCCTTCCCTTTTCTGGCGCTATCTTTACCACGAACCGTGAAATTAAGACGTTCAGAGAGACCGGGCCTCATTTCCACGGAAACCTTTATCATTTCGGGTCATGGTGGTAGACAGAATGATAAGGTGATGAAGAAGGGAAGGATTTCTGGAGGATTTGCAACCATATCTGCTGCTGCAAGATGGGCCATTGGTGAGGGACAGTTGGGCTCATTGCAACGACAGGTGCTGCAGTGGACATAAAAGATGGTGACGCAGGATCAACAGTGATGTCATTTATGCGGTACCAACTAAAAATACCATGTTCAAAAACTTAAAAATAAATTTAAAGAGCAAAAGCCAATGATTCACACACACAAATTAGATTACAATATTGTTGCATTATTTCGTTCATATACCTCAGTCAGGGAGCATATAATATACTACATTAAGAGGAGCAAAACTTCTGTCGGCGCCTTTGATGTTCGAGTCTCTCTGTTTGAGGCCGTTGCCAAGGCTGGCGGCCCATTTGAAGTGTGGGGAACGCCAACAAGGTATAAATAGGGTACAGGCAAAAATAGCGTCCGCCATCTTTGATAGTTTTGGCGGCCATGGCAACTACACAGCAAGAACACCCGCGAATCAAAAGATGGCGGACCCTATTTTTGCCTGTACCTATTTATACCTCGTTGGCGTTGCCCACACTTCAAAATGGCCGCCAGCCTTGGCAACTCCCCAAACAGAGAGACGCGGAAATCGAATGTTTGCGCCTCTTATGTAGGATATGCTCCCTGCCTCAGTGTTACGACATGCTTTATCCCCCTGTAAAAATCTCAATTCGTCAATACGACACAGAAAAATTAAAATTGAATAAAGGCTACATTTTTCATCTTTACATGCATTTAGCGTGAAATTCTCTTGTAATAATCCTCATCCAGAATATTATTAAGCTCACGACCTTTAAAAGCCAGGTCATTGCTACGACTGAAATGGATGTGCTCTAACATTATTGGGCCACCACTCACTTTATGTCTGAACAAATCGCTGCTGGAATTGTCCAGAAAAGTGCGTAATTGCCAGTTCTATCCCTAGATTTTGCAGATTACTCCTCCATGGAGAGGTGGGGGGGAGGGAGAAGTGCGGCCAGATTTTGAGAGACTTTTACGCCCTGTAATAAAACCCTCTAGGGAATCTGGGAAGGGCTTTTCGAGATGATCTCTCTCCAACTTTACCCTCCGGATGAAAACTCTTCTTCTACATCCCCCCCACTCTTCTCCTTTTTCTGCTTATTGGCTGTGAAATTGAAACGAAACGACAAGACTTGTTCGTGCGAGACAAACAGCTTTCAAACAAGCAATACGCAGATTGACAACAGTTACCTTAACCATATATAACTGGTGCTAGGCCATTGATCAAACGTGATTGGCTTTCCGTGGGAAGTCGTATCTCTAGAGACATGTTCGACTTATTTGAAACGGGGGTAATTGGCATTAAACCTCCTTTTTTTCCCCCTTAAAGGCTCCTGTAGGAATTGGGCAACAACAACAACAAAAAAGTGAGACAAAGTTGAAGAGTCACGGGATGTTCAAAGTGGGCAATTGCGGCGCAAAATGGCCTCTTTTGGCCATTATCCACATCGATTCCGGAGTAGGATTGATGCCCCGGATTAATTTACGACCTCTGGACAAAGGTTACTTTTTCCAACACCGATTTAATTTGACGGCTTTTCCATGCATCAGCCTTAACCTTTAAATACATTTGCTTCTTGTTGTTCATACCCAAAGCAACAAACTTTGGTGCGGCCTTGTGACGTCACGATGAATAGTTAATTAGCGGAAATTTTACAGACTGCTCCTGCTGACACTAAATATTCATTTTCGAGGCTCCGGACTGTAATTAATCCCACTTCTGATACCTCTGCGTTGGAGACAAGGCTCTCTAAGGAACACTATCTCGCGACGCAAATGATGGCTATTATGGAATCGATGTTAAATAGTGTTTCCAGTCCGGCGCGGAAAGTTATGTCATCCGGTAAGACAAAGTAGGCTGGTTTGGTTGCATAACATGTCAGGATGAGATGATTAAAAAATGCATAATTAATTACGTCTTCACCGCCAGGATTTTTCTTCTAACTTCACGTACAATGTCACCTCATCCACACTACACTCTTAACCATTTACCTTCTCTAGAGAAGGTAAAACTTTTTTACCCTCTATTTTATAAGGTAATGCATGCAAATTTTACCTTCTAATCAAGTTCCCCTATAATAATTTACCCTCTAATGTAAGGTAAAAAAATTGCCACTTTCTCACCCTGTATTTTTTTTACCTTCCACATTTATACCTTATATTGTAGGGTAATCAGGACCCATATTGCAGAACAACAAGCAGATTTGGTTCATAGAAATGGTTTGGCTCAACTCGTCAATATCCCCATGCAACCTTGTCTTGCGGAGATTTTGAAGATGGGGGACAACAACAAAAAAAAGGGCTTCTATGCAGTCGGAGGAAAAGAAAATAAGGAGCCAAAAAGAAGGAGTTTGGAGAACAAGGCGTATATTTTTGGGTTGGAGGAGGGCAATTTGGTGCGAAACGAGAGTACGTGGGAAAAGCTGTTGGGCCATAAAGGGAAGTGCAGGCAAGGAAGTTATCCTCCTCTTCTCATCCCACCCCCACCCACCCCTCAGCACCATTTCAACGTTATGTCCCCCCCTTTTCAAGAAGGACCAGAAGGACTTGGAAACACTGCGAGTGTCGTTTGCCAAAATAGAAAGAAGTGGCGGAGAAGTCTCAGGGTGACTATTATACCCCCCCGAGGTGCGACCAACTTTTTTTTTTTTTTTTGACTGGTCGTCAACAGCTGACGGTAGTTCAGTCCTGAATAAACTGTATGTTTCCAATCGTCGTTCAAATGAACAACACACGATATATGTCACATTCTACGTAGCCTATCAGACCTCAGATTTTTAAATAAAATTAATGTAAAATTTAAATGTGCGTTTAGCTAATCAGACCAACCTTCAGACAACTGGTTAGTAAAATAAATGCATATAAATAAATAAATAAATAAATAAATAAATAAATAAATAAATAAATAAATGGATCATTCCACGCGAAAATGGACATTGGTGAAAAGCCATTTTTTATACTTTTTAAACTCTGATGTCAACCAAAATTTTGGTGTTGCTGTGCAAAGACATCATAGGTTAATTTTAGTCAAAATTTATACTTGGTCGTTGTGTTCATCTGTGCGTATCCTTCATCTAGGATATGATGCAATGGGGGTGGCCGCGTGTGTCTAAGCTCTAAGGGGTCAACTTCGACTGTTCAAAGCTGATGGGACTTACCATTGATGATGTTTGAGATGAGTGTGAATGGCAGACAGAGGACGTTGACCAGAAGGTCAGCCAAGGCCAGGTTGACGATGAAGAGGTTGGTGGCGCTCCTCATCCTGGGGCTCCTGTAGACCACGGCTACCACGAAGCAGTTTCCGACCACCCCGATCAGGAAGACGAACGTGTAGGCGGTCAGGAGCATCACGGTCATGTGGAGGTCATATCGCATCAGAGACGGGGTCACGGTCAGGGGGTCGTCGCCTGATGGGAATGACACGCAGCAGTTGTTGAGACGAGGAGGAGGAAGAGGAGGCCGGATACTCCATGTGTAGTTCATCACGGGCTGGATGATGTCCTCTGGGTCAAGGGTCACCTCACTGACATTGCCATTGCGGACGTCCATTGCTCAAACCGCCTTACTCATCGCCCTGGGAAAAGAGAAACAATGATACAGCACATGCTACTCCACTAGACTGTTTTTAACGAACACAACTGAGTGCGCATCACAGTTCGCGCATTGTGCACGGTTGGCATTATCAATTATAGCTCCGTTGACATGTGATGATTGTACGCTGGGAACCGTTGTCCTCCTAAAAACCTATACAGGTTATAACGGGGTAAATTAAAGAAATATAGCTCTGTATTAGTAGGTGCATTGCGCTGCACTTATTTCCAACGCTACTCTTGGAGGGAAACAAAATGGCTGACGTTTACGACGTTCCCAAAGCTGTAAGCTATAACGAACCTCATCAGAGGCTACGGGTGTGAATTATTTTATGGCCCCATGGGAGTAACTCTGGCAACGTTGTTATCAGAACACTGGAGCTGCGCTAGTGTGGGTGCGCACTCGTCATCATTTAACCAGCTCACTAAAATTGCTGGTAATTACTGCCGGCTGGTACTTGTAACACCGCAATTACTAGTCAGAAACATAAATCATGCGCTAGCAATATGCCGCGATTGCCATATTATAAACCCAACTCCCTCTTGAAATCCCTAGGGCAATATGCAATGTTTAAAATAATAAGAAAAAATATCCCTTCCATTATTCAGGCGATCGGTATAGAGAGGGTTGAAGGTTAGGATTTCAGCTCTGGGAATTATCCCTTGGGTTGATCCCAAAAGGCGTGGGTGTGAACCCGCAAGTGCAGCTCCGTTCCCCCCCCTGATTGCTTTCTAATCCAGGCATATTAATGAAGCCCCGTCTAGCCTCCTTCTCTCCCCCTTCCTCTTCTCACAACCCGAAACTTCCTTCGCAGGTAATTCGAGTTTACAGATTAATGAGCCTCTTCTCAACACCACTTGGAATTTGTCATCATCACAGGATGAAACGCTATCAGGTTCAGATGGACAGCGTCTCAAGGTTATGGGCATAGTTTCAGCTCAGTCTTTGTCATTTCTGCCTCATGGAAACATCTTATTTAGAATTTGGGATTCACACACACACACCCACACAGGCGCGCATTCCTATCCTTGTGAGGTCTTTCCAAAAGTTAAAATTTAAAACTAACCTAACCTAACCTGCAAGGAAACACACGAAATTTTGGTGAAATATATTGTTACTGACTTTATGAGGTATTTTTCGATTTTTCCCTATCCTTGTGAGGCGTGTGTACACTATGAGGTACAGGAAAACTACCTCGTAATGACAAAATTCCTCAGAAGGATAGGAAAAACGCGAAAAAAATTCCTCACAAGGATAGCAATGCGCGTCCATGTTTGCACGCCATTAGCTGTGGGGACATGGGTAACACAACTTTTGAAACCTATAGTTTGTCCTAACATAAACTATGCTAACCTAACCTAACCTACCTAACCTACTCTACCCTAACTAACCTAGGCTGAGATAAATGGTTTTTAAAGAGACCCAATTGTGGGGACATGTCCCCACTAAAGATGTACCCAACAGGTGAAATCAATTGTGGGGACCAGAAATGTCCCCACAATTTGAAAATGTCCTCACAGTTACAGTTAAAACTTCCATTTCCGTCCCCAGAGCTAATTGACACACACACTCTCTCCCTACGACGATATGCCATGGGGGAGAAAAGAGCTGGAGAAAATCAATGGAAATCAAACAGGACTAGTCATACTCTTGGTCCTTTTTGTCAATTAGCCTTATTTCACACTTTTTATTTTCTTCTACTCTATATGCCATGAGCTAGAGAAAAAAAAGCAAAAATTGGTTAATTTCTCCCCCAGGAGTTGGTTGCAATTGCAGCTGGCTCCTTTCAGAGAGAGGTCCTGGGGAGTAGTCACGTGGCAGTTGGCCGTGTCGTTTATATGGCGAAGAGTAAAACCCCGCCATTTTCGGGTTAGCAAAGGCAGTTGGCAGGTCTTTTGGCCGCACATTAATCAAGTGGTGCTGGTCGCAGGCATTATTTCATAATTGCTCGTTGCAAAAAAAAGAGGGGGGGGGAGGGAGGGTGTAGAGAGGATTTCTCTCTGCTGCCTTATTCTGCCCCTTCCCAGCAAAACACACTCCATCCGAGTAGGAGAGGACTAAAACTCGCTCGTATAACCACTGTTCAGGACGACGCCTTTTCCAGGCCCTTTTATACTGGAACCGGATTAAACTTGGGCCAGCAAAATGTTCTCCTGGAGCCAGACAAAAGTTGCGCCCCCCCCCCCCCCAAACACCAGTTAAGCAAGTGTCGTTTATCATCCAACATGTCACAATCACAGTCACAATATTGTTGGCTTTAACCCACATTTCCCATTATTTTGTTTGCATACAAATGGAGCTCCAAATTAATAATAATTGTTGTCCTACATATATGGGGAAGTTTGTTCGTATGTATATATGTGTGTTTGTTTTTCCAAGGCAATTGGGCTACCCATGGCAACAAGTCAACTAGTAATCGTGGCAACAAGTCTCCATGGCAAGAAGTAATCATGGCGGGGATATCGTGGCAACGGGTGTCCAATGTCCATGGCATCCAGTCGATACCATGATGAAAAGGAAGCTCTTTCATATACGTAAACCACAAGGTTGGAAACAATAATATTCTAGTCTGGACTTCAACATTTGTACCGACTTTTTACGATTTGGTCCAGTTTGATAGCCTTATATTGCACAAGAAGTAGTCATTTTTTTCCTCCAGCAAAAATTGAGTTGCACTATAGCTTTTTACAGCCTCATACACACAAAGAACGTCGCCTGTACTGTACAGGGTGATGCACCGATCAAGTCCAAAATTGTTCACGCCACAGCAACAAACTTGTGAACAAACTCCAGTGAGTTGCTTCTCTTCTAAAATGATTTCTGGAGTGAACAGTTCCCTAAACAGGAGACACCCTGTAGTGGTCCTAAGCTTCAAGAGGGGACAGTAATCCGAAATATGCTGGATATTCCCCCCCACTGTTGCAAAATTCTCCTTTGTGATATCCGCTGAATGGAGTTATGTGCAGCAGTTTGGAGAGGCCACAAAGGGAAAGACAGTTGTTGGCCTGATTTGCTCTGAAAAGCGATAAATGTAATCATCTCTCTCCACTCCTGCTTGCAACTTATCGACCTCTCGTCTCAACTAGCTACAAAGCCACCGACTTTTTAACGGCCCGGAAAGATCAAAAGAAAAACAACAACATCTGATTATTATCAATTATGAGCAACAATGTGAACAATATCGGTTTCTTACTCGATTGATTCCCCCCCCCCCCTTTTGTTCCTTTTGTTTCATCTTTAAAGATCTGCTTACTTTCACAGTTAATTAGATGAACAATTAACTTGTTCAACGCCCCAGATCAAAGGTTAACCCCCGATGTATCACACTTGACGAATCGTTCAACTTCCCTTGAAAGCGCAACAGGTTGTGTGAAAAGCGGTTCCAAGAACTAGAACAAAAATCGGAAAATCTTGGCCCCTGAAGGGGGGTTGAAAATGTCGTCGAGTTACTCACGTAGAGAAATAATATTCCCCAAAAGTCCTTCCAGTTTTGTTGCCAAAGAACTTTTAATAGAAAAAAACGGAGAAATGTCCCCCCCCCCCCCCCCNCCCCCCCTCCTCAGCACAACCAGTTTTAAACGTCTCTTTGCAGGTTTTATAGGACCAGTAAAAAAAGCTCTGGGCTCGGTACACAAGTTAATAAAAACCGCATGGAATAGCAGGAGGAATGAACGTAGTTAACTGGCGATATTGCACCTTATCAAAGATGAGGGTGCTGAACACGCACGCTGAGTCTGGGGTGGGCTAATTATAACTTTAATAACGCCAAATAATTTCACTCTATACGCTTTTTTTGTATATAAAAAAAAGAGAGAGGCTTGGTTAGCAGTTTCACTTTCAGTTAACCACGTTGGCAGAAAAAAAACTCGGCAAAACATTTGAGCCTAACTACCCTTAATTATAAGCTGCCTGGATTTTTTTTCTTCGTGCAATTAACGCATGGGAATGAGGATTTTTTTCCTGCTGATAAATACCTCGGAAAAGTTTTCGCCCCCCTTTTTGGGGAAATGTAAATTGTGATTGATTGCAACAGCAGCATGTAATTGACTCAGAACCTCTACTATCGGATGAAGTTATTGCGATTTACTGTATCTATTGCATTATCAACTAGGCCGCTGTGTATCAAAATATGCGGTCATTAATATAATTGCGTGTAATAATATTGTTGGCTGCAATTAACAAGAAACGAGCGTTGATTTACCGAGAGATTCTGTTGCATAATTTGAAGCATTGCCGTTGTCTTGTATTTTTTTCTGTATTACTGTCACTAATATTTTTTTTAAAGGGATGGAATATTCGTCCCACTGCTAGTTACTGCTAACTTAGCAGTATCAGAGTTGGCAATAATGGTACTGCTAAATTAGCAGTAACTAGCAGTGGGACGAAATTTCCACCCAAGGTTAATATCTCCTTAACTATAGTCAAGCCCTTTTTATACAGATGTGATAACAATGGGTGGAATTTTCGTCCCCACTGCTATAGTTACTGCTAATTTAGCAGTACCATTGTCGACACTGATACTGCTAAGTTAGCAGTAACTAGCAGTGGGACGAAATTTCCACCCAAGGTTAATATCTCCTTAACTATGGTCAAGCACTTTTTATACAGATGTGAAAACAATGGGTGGAATTTTCGTCCCCACTGCTATATAGTTACTGCTAACTTAGCAGTACCATTGTCGACACTGATACTGCTACGTTAGCAGTTACTAGCAGTGGGACGAAAATTCCACCCAATATCGTTAAGGGCAACGAACCAATAAAACCTCACGTTGTACACCTTAATAATAATAATAATAATAATAATAATAATAATAATAATAATAATAATAATAATAATAATAATAATAATAATAATAATAAATTGGACTTACCCTAATATTTGAAGTTAGTGGATGGTGGGGACAGCATAGACCGGAAGTGCTAATGAGCCGAAAGCGACAGGTAAACTGCGAGTTAAGAAGTCAGAGTGCGCCTGTTGAGGCGTGGTTGAGGACGACGCTGCAGACGGTCCCCTCCCACTTCTCCCCCCTCCCCTCCCCTCCTCTCTCTAAAAACCGACGCCCACGACGCAAGCCCAGGTTTCCCCAAATAATTAGTCACCTCCAACCATGGCCATATACCTTCTGCTTTTTCCATATTCCCGCTTTGTCTTCCCCATTTTTCCCCTCCCCCCACCCTCCTCCTCTCCAACTATATGGTTGACATTGACCGATTCATATCAGTCGACCACCCAATTATTAATTATTTTTTTTGCAGAAATCCGAGGCCAAATTTTCCGGAATATTTATTGGCCACCACACCAGGCGAAGGTATGGTTCGAGGATCAAAATGCGCAGAAACTTGGGCTCGCCATGATTGTGATTGTGATTATGTACACGAATTTTGGACATTTTTCTTAAGTGCCCTTTGACATCTCAAGGAGCGTCCAATCTTGATTTCGTTGTTTGACTTCGTTTGTTTGTTTCCAGTATTAGCTACTGGATAAGTCGTATAATATTAGCCATTATCGCATTTGCAGTGCAATAGATAACGAGGCAACGGGGTGGGGGCACTCTCCAGGAAGGAGTACAGAGGGGCAAAGTTACGAATTGTTCCCTCTAGCAAGTGGTTTAAAAAAGAAACAAATTTTCTATATACAGCAGGTAGAGGACTGTTGGACTGTGCAGTTGGCGAGAACTGGACACTTTTTCCTGGAAATGATGACATACGGGGCACTTGAGTGAACACATGTCACACATTTTCCTGGAGACCGATCTTATCAAAAAAAAAATCGTAATCCTAATTCGCGGATAACAGGCGATAACTTCCATATCGAAGAGCAATTATTTTTAAAAAATGTGTTGTGAATTCAAGGTGCGGTTTTGTATGACACTAGATGGGAGCTTGGGACTCTGGCCGATTGCATCCGCGGATGGTGGGGGATAAAAGGCCGAGGTGGAAATGGCCCCCCGACACTCGATCATGGGCCAATATCTGCATGAATGAGATAGAGGCCCCAGTTTTTGGCAGGTGGCCAACTTGCGATGGGGAGTGTGCAGATATGCCTGGAAGGGGAAGAGGGGGGGTTAGATTCCTCAGGGGTAGACTTTGTCATCACCCACCCAACACTTCCCTCTTTACATGCGCAAACACTCCACGAAAATTTTGTAAGGACGCTAATTCTCTGGTGAACCCTTCATGACCCCCCACTATCCATATCAATATCAAAATTTTGTCGCCCGGATCAATACTTGTAATGGGAATATTGAGGTAGTTATCTATCTAAAGCCCTGTTTAATTACATGTGAGCGATTTGACTAGCGAAGAGGAGCGAAGTAACCAATATTGTTTGAGGTGAAAGTAACTTTCGACTCAAACAATACTGGTTACTCGGGTTACTCAGCGTTGTTATCGCCGGCACATGTAAACGCACCTTATTAACTTACTGTACTTGTATTATGAGAGGTGAAGTTTGTTTGTTTGTTTGGTTCATGACAACCTGTTTCCATGGCAAATTTGTATACCGTATAGACGAATTTTCTACTAGCTCAACCGAGTGCGCATCCACACTCGCGCAGCTCCATGTCTGTTGTGACAACAAAGTTGCCAGAGTTGCTCCTCAGGGGACAAAATGATAATAATTTTAAATTTCACACTAATTTTAGATTCAACTTAATAAATTTAGTTTCATAATTTTTTTAGATTTAACTTAATAAATTTCGTTTCGTAATAATTTTAAATTAATGAATTTAATTGCATATTAATTTTCGATTTAATACATTTAGTTTCATAATAATTTTCGATTTAATACATTTAGTTTCATAATAATTTTCGATTTAATAAATTTAGTTTCATATTAATTTTAGATTTAATAAATTTAGTTTAATCATTTTAAATTGCAATTGTTATTCACACCCATCAGCTATCATTGTTAATGTCAACCGTGCAGGCTGCGCGAACTGTGGTGCGCACTAGGTTGCGCTCGTTTAAAAAAAAAAAAAAAAACATCACTAGTTATATGAAGTTCACATTTGTACAGCGGTCAGTAAAAATCCGACCTGAACATATCCTACGGCTACGGCTTAATTATTCCATCTTTTAAAAAATCTAGACGTGAACAGATTTTACTGCACCCTGGAGAGTCCTTTTTTTAGTGCAAAAAAATAGGGTTGAAATTTGGCAGAGCACGCAAGGATCGAACCTGCTGCACTAAAAATGCGATTGAATTTTCTATGAAGGAGTGGGCGGCAAGAAGATGGTCAGAACTGGGTCAAACTGATACACCCCCCCCCCCCCAAAAAAAAAAGTCTTCCCCTCAACAATAGTGTGATCTGGTAACACAGTTTTTTTGAGAGAGGAAAACTTACTAGAATTTTTATCCTATCCCGGTTACTTTCCCAGGCTTCCTTTTTTTATTATTATTAATATTTGGGACACCATCCTCATTTGTCTTTGTTGGAAACAAGATCGATGGGGAAGTTTCGGTCTTTGTGGCTACACGATTACGCTCTAAACAGATTACCAGGTCCGAAGGGGCCTCTTTTTTTTCCAGCATCCCTTGCATTCTATTTTATTATTTTTTATCGTCCCCCCCCCCCTTCCATTTTTTCATACTGGGGGAGTTGGCTTAGGGAATTCATATTTGGGGGAGACACGAGGGTTTATTCGATTGCTGCAAACACAGGAACCATATTTCATCGGCGACCCCAAAAAAGCCGTCCCGAAAAATGTCCTCCCACGCAAGGTTGTGTGTGTGTATTATTTCCAAGCTTGAAATATGGCGGGATGAAAAGTTGCAAGATGATCAAATTAATTATTCTAATTGCATTTGAGTGTCTCTCAAGGTTGGAAAGGCCTCTCCCAGAGAGATGCTGGGTGTTGTGGTACTGTTGGGTTTGTTATTGAGGTTTGTGCTGTGCGATGATGCTTGTCTGGACTTGTGTCAGGTGTCAGGGATGCTGATGGACCAGACTGCGGTTTTGGATCGTTGTGGGGTCAAAGTGCAAGAACTAGAGGCGACTCTGAGGCGGATGCAAATTCGGTTGGATTCTATGGATCATGCTGGTAAGACTAACCTCGAAAATATTCGACATTGTCATTTGGCTGGATAAACACAGTGTTTGTAATTATAGCTAATTATTATTCGCAGTTTGGGACATTTCTGATGACAATTTGAGATGGAAGGACTGCAACAATGGTATTTGCAAATGTGTAGGAGGCTCGTTCAGCGTGTGGTGTGACAACCTGAACTTAGATTCAGCACAACTCCGGAAGATGACAATGCCTTACGACGTTCAGTATCTGTGAGTATTGTTATACAGTTAATTCAAATAGCATTGTAAACTATATGTTTAATTTCCGCAGTGATATGAGCTTTAATGGTATGACCGCAATTAACAAGGTAGCATTCAAGAATTTGAAGAAATTGTTGACTTTGTGAGTATCCGCTACATCTCCAGATTTGAATGCAGATTGTAATTAATACCTCTTACAGAAATATGCGGTACAACAAGCTGCGATACCTTCCTGAAGAACTGTTTTCAGATTTAGACATGCTCTATTCACTGTAAGCTATTTTGCCTTTCTGTCACTAGTTTCTGTCAACAATGCGTGCCGCACATTTCAGACAACTTGCAGAAAACGACCTGGAGTTTATAGGCAACAATCTGCTAAGTAGTTTGAAATCCCTGAAAAGACTGTAAGTTTGTGTGTTTGACAAAGTTTTGAAGCCTCAATAATTCCCACAGTTATCCTTAACAGGGACTTGTCAAGAAACAAGCTGGAAAAGTTGCCTGGAGAATCGTTTCGATCCCTGGCACAACTTACGTATCTGGAATTGTCTGTGAACAAATTGGCGGATTTGGATGCCAATATTTTTGCAAACATGGAGCGATTGGAGGAGCTTCACTTGCAACAAAACTCATTGACATCTCTTGCCGACGACATGTTTCTGAGTCAAAAAACAATGACCCTTTTGGATTTGAGCAGCAACAGTTTGAAGGACTCGCTGACACCTGACACTTTCAACGGTCTGGAGTCTCTGGAGAGGCTGTACCTGGAGCGAAATTACATCACACATCTTGCTGACAATGTATTTAGCAATTTGCACAAACTCCGGATACTGAAGTTGAACCACAATATGCTCAAACAGGTTAGGCAGCATAATTTGCATCTCTATATACAAAGCAGAAGGTTTGTTGGTATGTAGGCTATATGTCACGGCTACCTAACCCACTCTGACTACTATAGGACGTAACAGTTCTGAATAATGCTGCTTAAAACAGCTTTAGTGCCGAATTTTTTACAATTAAAACTGACATCAATTTTTATGTAGGCTGCTGGACATTGCAGGTTGGAAAGCACACTTTTGCAACCCTGGCCAATCTGGAGTCACTGGAACTGGGACACAATTTCCTGGAAGCGATCGAAACTGGATCCTTCTCCAGTTTGGAATCGCTCGAAGACCTGTCTCTGGTCAACAACAATTTGGACACACTGGGTCCGGAAGCTTTTCAGGGATTGAACGCATTGAAAAGTCTGGATCTAGGCAAGAACATGCTGCAAAGTCTGAATTCAAGCAGTTTTACAGGACTCGCCCAGCTGGAAAATCTGCAAGTGTTTTAAACTGCTAAATTATTATTGAGCCAAGTATATGTAGTGTTCATATAATTATTGGATAAGTGACATTGTTTTTACCGCAGCAACACTGAAACACAGGTTTGCCCTAAACTGTCATGACGGCCCTTAACAAATTGGCAAATCAGGAGAGTGTGATTCGAGTATACTTTTTCTCATTGGGTAGTCTTTGCAGTATTGAATTCCAATAATGACGGCCTCTCATTTTTTTATTCTGTGCAATTGAGTCAACATATACACTTGCTGGTGTCATGACTTCTCACATGGCAGTGCACCACACCACCTGCATGTTTGGTACATAATTAATAAGGGCACATGTGATAATTAGAGTTTCACCTCGTTACAGAAACCTGGTTGAAAACATGTTAACCGGAATACCCGAGGGCACCTTCGACGACCTGAAGTCATTGCAATCAGTCATGTTACGTCATAACCCATGGAATTGTGAATGCCATGATATCAAATATCTGACACGGTAAAGCCGCCTGATTATTATATGAATGGAAAATGACGTCAACACACATTGTTTATTGATGGCTTTGTTTTTTATTCCCATAGCTGGATTCAGGACGGAAATGGCCAGGTGTTTTGCTCCACTCCGGATGACCTCACGGGTCAAAAAGTTGAGGACATTGCACAAATTTGCGGTCACTCTTTGGCTTGAAATCGAGCCCACTTATCTAGGTTTGATTAATCGTTGATGACGCATGTCTGGCGGATATTTTCAGTTGCTATCTGTTTATTGCACTTATGTTCCTGAAAAACTAATCAGGCTTATCGACATGTCGATCCCGAAGGTTGGAAATAAAGGTGTCTGATTCGCACCTTAAAATCTTCACATGATCTACTTTTATGGAGACAACATACTGATATTCAAACCGGTGTAATAAAAATGATGGTCATATTGATTGAGAGTAATTATTTGAAGCTATTTCGTGGTTTGAGACGGAAAAAAAGCGCGTTATTTCCTTGTGTTATCGTTATCGTGATGTTTCCAGGGGGGGTATTGGAGATACTGCTGAATGCAACCATTTTCGCCAGGTGAAACAAGGCCGGGCGAGCAGTCGGGCTATTGACAATAGACACATTTTCAATAGCCATACCAGCAGGTGTTACACCAGTGCATAACACTGGAGTCAGTGAGATGAGGAATGAAAGGCCGAGTTGGTGATCACCCCCAGTCACGTCAGGCTCGTGTTTAGTGCTGTGACGACGCAGTGGAATTTCATGCATATAGAACAGTGAACAACATTATTTTTATCTGGTGAAAAATGGTTGGAATTAAGTGTGCGGCTTTCTTCTGGATAGTTGGACTTATGCTGACAGCCTCATACGTCGTGAGCGGTGAAAATTGTAATTACAAAAATATTTTCACTCAATCATGGCCTGTTATGTATCAGTATACAGTCTTATTGGATTTACGTTTCTTTCCACAGCTTGTAAAGTAGTGAACGCGGTTAGTAATTATACGATCCGTGGGACTTTACCAACAGTGTACATAAGTGTTGACGATTCCACGCCTACCAAGACGAACCTTGTGACCTATATTATGAACGATTCTCTCAAAAGTTAGTGGCCTATAATATGCGCAACATAGTTACTTTTTACAGTGAATTTGTCCCTGTTTATGTTCGATGCATTATTTACAGGTGTTACCTTCACCACCGACCACCCAGAATTTACAGGTATAGACGTTACTTGGCAAGATACGAATTTTTCGGTTGCCGTCACGGAAAGCCTCTCCATAGCGAGTGATTACGTACGTAGAATCCATGGTAGAATCAAAAAGGAGCATGGGTTACTTCTTGCCATGAGTTTATTATTACAATCAATTCATCCCAGCAATTCATGTTGTTGCTAACAGTAAGTTGAGATAACAAGTGGCAGGCATAAAATATGTCGAAAGTACACAACTTACTACTGAAACTATACCATGAGTACTCAGCATGGCTATACATTGTATTTGATTTAATTCAATTTTTGAATGGTTCGTAATGGTCGCTTCATTTCAGGATGATCTTACAGACCTGATATTCATTTTCAACGAATTTTGCGAAGACGACAGTGGAAAACCGCCGGTTAGTATCGCTTCCATTACGTCAACTTCAATTTTTCGATTGTGTCGAAATAGTTTTACATTATACACAATCACTAATCCCAGTTACATTCCGCAGGATTCTGCGACGTTACACGTGTATGTGAATGACATAAACAATGAAAACCCTACGTTCCGTAAAGATCATTACGAGTTCAAAATTGAGGCTCCTTTGCCTGCAAACGTCCCTATCAATGAGTTCCAACCTCTGCAAGGATACGACATGGATCGGGATCCTCAGAATAACGTTGTGACAATAGATGACATTTCCGATCCCATAAGTGTTCATTTTGAAGTGACCAACCATGGAGATAAAAACTTCAGTGCAGTCATGATTCCCAAGGAGCTCATAAAATACGACCCAGACAACCCAGTGATCACTTTCACAGTCACTGCTCGCGTGAGTTGAAAAATAAAACAACTCCAAGTCAACATGTAACTGGTTATTATAATAATAAAAATCACTGTTTCAGGATAGCGGAACTCCTCCACTGACTGGAACTACAAATGTTACATTGAAATTGACGCCTTCCTCGCCTCCCATACCAGTATTTGAAAAAGCCATATACAAAACGTTAATAACAACTAATGCAAGTACCATAATTTCTGATCATTACAAACTTTGCTGGCCACTTTTAATCTGCTGAACAAGAAATACTCAATCTTTGTCACGAAACTCAAGACTCGCATGTCATTGCAGTGTCATTAGCTTGCAAAAGTAGTTGGTATGAGCATTTTAAATATATCAGACACTGACTTGAAATGTGATTGAAAGTGGCAAATTGATTATAATATTATTTATGATGCTTAGAGATTTAACAGGTAATTCATGGTTGATGTTCACAGACGGAGGGCTCGAAGTTGGATGTTGAACCGAAAGACTTTTATGCCACTGCTGCAGGTTCTTCGTCACATATGACTTATGAAGTCCTTCCCTGTCCCTTCGACGGTATGTATATTTACAACACGTGCTATAGTGAAATTAAAGCGTCTTATCCTGATAAACTATCAGTCAAACTACCAAATATTGAGTATGGAGGATAATTGCATTGACGTTAATCTTTCTTCAGTTATCGTGAGTGTATAAAAGCTGAATGAATTGTTTTTATGGAACATTTATTCCGATACTGCAGGGGAAGTGCAAAAGTTACTGCTATAAATTATAGCCTAATGAAATGGGGGTGTACGTTAATATATTATAATAGTCCGGATGCTTGCAACTCCCTTCATTATTCATTATGGCAATAAGATCCAGCACCCACATGACCCCTGCGGTAGATGCCGAATACCTTCTGTGAAGGCACATAATAATTTGTCTTTCGTTGCAGAACCTGATTACGCGGAACATTTTGGCATAACCAACGGCAAGGATGGAAAGCCCGTACTGACTCTGACGAAACCCTGGAAGATAGCCAAGCTGCCACCATCCCGGTTTTTGATAATGATCAAAGTACGACAACACACTGGCATTTCCTCTGCAAACAAATGCTGATCTATGTGTGATCTCTTATCTCTCAGGCAACATACGATGGAAATGAGAAGGAGACAGTGCAAGTGCCACTTCTGGTTTATCCCTACGTGCCTCCAACCACAACCACACCTACCACCACACCTAAACCAACCACCACAAGTAAGCCAACAACTACAGTCACTCACACCACCACACCACTACCAACTTGTCCAACACCAACTCCTTGCCCTCCTTGCACGACACCCACAACCACAACCAAGTCAACTACTACCACTCCAACTACCACTCCAACAACTCAACAAACTACTAAGTCTTCTACTACTTCTTCGACAACCCCAGGTACTACAAGTACATCAACCTGCCCCACATGCCCACCTTGCCCCACTTCTGCCACATCGTGTCCTCCTTGTCCAACCACCCACATTCCAATCACTAAAACGACTGCAACTAAGGCGACTACTACTACTACCACCAAACCAGGTACAACCACCCACATTCCAATCACTAAAACGACTGCAACTAAGGCGACTACTACTACTACGACCAAACCAGGTACAACCACTACTTCCTCTCATCATACACGAATCACTAGTCCAACTACTTGTCCCACATGTCCACCTTGCCCCTCTTCTTCTACTTCCACTTCTACTCCTTTTTCTACTCCTACTTCTACTTCTACTGCTTCGACTCCAGGCACTAACAAGTCCACAAGTCCAACTAAATCTGGTCCCACCACCACCTCCACTTCAGGCACGCACAGTACATCTCCAACTAGTCGTAATACTACTTACACTTCCCGTACTTCGCCGTCAGGTAGCACAAGCAGACATACCACCACTCACTCCGGAACATCCTGTCCTCCTTGTCCGACTCCTACACCGTGCCCAACGACTACTACTGCGACTACTAAGGCCAGCACCACTGCTAATCCAGGAACAACCACTGCAGGTATATACGAGACAGTGTTTCTCGTGACCACAAAATGTGTATTAATTTTATTGTTCCTTTTTAAATTCATGAAATGTAGTGCCTGATAGAGTCATCTTTGATAAACACGACTACTACGTTGAAACGGCAACCAACTGGACCCAAGTAAACCTGCTCACAGTTCATGCCAAGTCCACGTCTGATAAGAATAATGTAATATACAGTCTGGAGTTACCACCTGAATGTGAGTATTATTAGTTTAAAAAAAGTAATCAGGAAAAAAACTGCATTTGCATGTATTGGAAGAACATGCTGAGTTCGTACAGTAGTGTGAGCAAAAGGTCGTCGGCAATTTGTTTGTAATTAATTACCCAAAGGAATTTTAACGAATGCTTTACTATAGCGTAATATTACGGGGCATCGTACAGATTACGGCTCTCCTTTCTTTTGCAGTGACTAACGCTTTGAATATATCCTCGAATAATGGAACCATTAAGCAAGTGGAGGACATAAATAAGACGGGATTGTACTATTTCGACGTACAAGCTTATGATGGGATCGCGACAGACACGGCAACGGTGATTTCTCCAATAGTTCGCTCAAAACATGGTCCAACTCTTGTGTTGTTATTCGTATAGGTTCACATTTACGTCAAACCTGCAAGCGACAACGAGAATGTCTTTCTCAGCATGTGGTACAACGTATCAGTTGAGGAAAACACGGAAGGGGAGCTTAATATAAATCTGATCATGGGAGATCTTCCGGATATTGACGTGAGGGTAGTGCAAACTATCCCTGGAGGTATGGCACTCACCACCACCATCATTGAACATCCTATAACTTGTGACAGCTCCACTTTTTTTTTGCACTAATAATTCAGGTCATGAGGATAATTTCACAGTCTTCACTCAAAATCAGACAGTGAGACTGAATCAAGGGCTGGACAGGGAGTCCACACCTCACCTCTTCTTGAAACTGAGTGTGGCCAAGGAGGATCACTCCTCTGCAGGATTCACCTTCCTCTGCGGAGAAGCCGTGGTCAATCTAACAGTCACGGACCAGAATGACAATGCGCCCGAATTACTCAACCATACTACAGAATTAATGATGGTGGGCTTTCCGAGAGTCAAACTTCTCCCTGACATTGCAGTGGACGTCGTTTGGAAATTCACGGTACAGTATAATATTAATAAGTATAAGTATAATAATAATAATAATAATAATAATAATAATAATAATAATAATAATAATAATAATAATAATAATAATAATAATAATAATAATAATAATCTTACACATATAAAAGGGAAAGTTTGTTTGTTTGTCCCATACCGCCCCTTCCCCTCTACCTCCTCCTCTCCGTCTCCCATTAGTCCCATAGCAACAGGGTTACCATAGAACCGTTTTTCATTGCAACAGCGGTTACCATGGCGACCGTTGTCTATAGCAACATGGATTTACCCATAGCAACGGTTACATGGCAACGGGGTTCCGCTCTTCAATTTCCGTGCGAAGAAAGGGTATCCTATCCTGCTACATTAGTATAGAATAATAATAATAATAATAATAATAATAATAATAATAATAATAATAATAATAATAATAATAATAATAATAATAATAATAATAATATATGCAATTATTTTATAATTAATAAGCGTAATAATCATTGCAATTTCACGAGTGATTGGCTGAAGTGTTTGCACAGTGATGGCCCAAATTTCTATTCGTTGTTGTACTGTACAATGTACACTAGGGCGGCTCGAAAAACACTTTTTTTCGAAAGTTGTAGTTCGCTAGTGAAAAAAAGTTGCGTTGGGTGATCCTTTTGACAGGAAAAAAATTTGAGT
>JYFJ02001491.1:0-78654 GCA_000934665.2 Catajapyx aquilonaris
GGTCTTACTCAAGCAATTCTCAAGTACGGTACGGAACGGCTCGTAAAATGACTGCTGCAAACTAATACTCAGAGCAGTAGGCCTATAGGTAGGATTTTATTATGAAAAGAAAAAAATGGGGGAAAAACTAAACCCATTCTAACAGACTTGGTCCAATCGAAAAAGACCCTCTAAAATTCACCAATATTAACGTTTACATGAGAAAAATTAAACGTTAGAGTTAAAATCAGCATCTAAAAGAGGGGACGATTCTGCATGAATGTTTCATGGCAATAATTCGCACTAATCGCATAGAAATTCAATGTGCTTAATATTGAAGTTCCTAATTTCATAAAACACTAATATGGAGTGGCTCATGGAAAATTAATGGGCAGAATTTTCGCCGTACTACTATTACTATTAACTACAGGTCTGTAGTTACTGCTAACTTAGCAGTACAATTGCAGTACACTGGTACTGCTGTTAGAAGTAATTAGTAGTAGGACGAAAATTCCACAAATTTGTTTCAGAAAGGAGACTTCATGAGCAGTGAATGGGAAATTGCTTGAGTAAGACCTATGGTACAGCTTAAATCAATTGGTGAAGGTCTTACGTGCGCCTGCCTTGTTTCAGTACTTTCATTCTGCCGCGGAGGTCTTACTTCTCTTTTTTTTTACTGAAGGGAAAGTTTTTGATCTAATGCTAATTTAAGGCGGTGTAGGGGCCTTCCCGGCCTGGATTTCTATAAGGGACAAACAAACTCTAAAACAAACTTCCTTATTTATAGAGATAGAGATATTTGTATGCACTTGTACAGCAATAATTTCTCAACAGACGAGATCTGTTTCAACAGACACGTCGACGCTAACGGTTATAAGTGTTGCAGAATAATACCAGTTGAACGAATCGAGCAATATAAAATAGGCCTAATGCGGATCATTGGTTCTTATGAAAACTGGCATTTGAAAACGCTAATTATGCGGGTAATTAATGTGCCGTACGCATGCGCAGCAACACACATCCCATGTAAGCGACAATATTGTTACGTCTTACGTGTTGCCAAAGGTCCATTACATTTTTTCCACTAAAAATGGAGCAATGTAACAGTAGGCCACATTGTTGCTTATTTCACATTAAACATTGAATTTGATTTTTTTGTTGTTGTAAATTATATATATATATATATATATATATATATAGTGACTGACAGTGTGAATTTTCTGAATTTTTTATTATTTATTATTTATTTGTTATTTTTTTAAAGATGGCAGCCACATTATCTCTTGACCCGCATCCGTCTTATGAGCGCTCCAAGTTCCACTCTAACTCACAGGAACGGAAGAGCGTCTACAAGATTGTCTTCGATCTAGAACTCTAGATGCTGAAGAACATGGTATCATAATGTTCAGAATAAACAGAATCAACTAATTATAGCCTCAGCTATATTGCAGGGAATTTCAAAGGAAATAATAATTATAAAAAAATTAACTTATGCTATGACTTTCATTCTCCTTATTATAACTGTTTTGGCCCTGTAGTTTACATAGTTTATAGGAGAGAGCAAATTAATAGTGGTTATGTAACTAGTGTCTACAGCCCAAATAATGATGTGTCCTCCATTACCCCTCTAGATATCATAATTGACGTGAGAGAGTTTCTGACAGGCTGCTGGGTACGAACTGTGTACAGGCGCACAGGAGGTTACTTGTGGATTACCAACATTATGAGATTACTAGATATGATGAAATAAAAGGATAGTATACACACAGGTTGCTGAGTATTTCTCAGATAAGCACATTGATTTCGTTATTACAGGAATGCAGTACTTGATGATTGCATCTGACATGAAAGCTATTTATCTACTCGGTTATTGGAAACGTTTCGAGATAATTATTCTGTTGTGAATATCTTAACTGTATACGTCACTGATGAGAGGTGCAGGGGGTCTGTTTTGATTGACAGAGATCGTCGATAAAAGTTTTGCTATAAAAGGGGAAGGCAGATGCTAGCAGTTAACAGTTAGCAGACTAACCTATAGAAGTCAACACAACAACCTAGAAAGTAGCCATGGCCTCAGCAAGTTCAATCGTCACTTACATTTTCCTTGCCGCTTTGGCGCATCTGTCATGCGGTTTCAGTAAGTACTGTTTGTTACAATATCCTGTTTAAATAATCTACTTTTTAATTGCCTGCTGGTGTTATAGATTGTTGTCTTTCAAATTGCAGCTGTTGAAACCAACAGGCTTGTCAAGAAGGAACCACTGGCAATCGTCGATAGTTACACAATTTCGGGCACACCAGACACTGGCAACGCTAACGATTACATGGACGAAGTATTCGAAGCCATGAAGGTGTACATGGACGCAACTGGCCTCAACGAGTACCCTCTTCCAGACAAGGTCATTCAGTTCAAGTAAGTGGAACTTGTAGCATATGATATGATATGTCCTGCCGGATTTGTTTCTAACTCCTGCTGTTCCCATAATCCAACAGGAAGACCATACTTGGAATCACATATTCGGGCAAGTTTGGCTTGGAAAATGGCTACCTCCGAGGGCTGGATTCCCTCCACAGGACAGGAGACTGCACGATCAGCACGTCCAGCGGAGACGACCTGACAATCGACACCAACTCTGGACTGGTCAACTCAAAGCTTGGCTATTCGACCATCTTGAAGTTCATGGGGAAGACGCTCAGGGGAAGTGTGTCCGGAACTGTGGACACCAGCTCTGCTCTCAGCACGGTAACAATCATAATTATGATCTCTAATGATCTATGCTCGTCGTACCGGACGTTTGGATTCTTACGATTTCCTTGTGGCTTCCGCAGTTGGCCGTGACTGACCTGAAGAACATCACCCTGACCTATTTCCACATTACGGAAGTTGGAAATGTGACCATTGACATCACCGGATTGGGAATCTTCAATTACTTTGCCGATCTGGTCAGTATTATATCTATGCTCATAATGATCTTCCTCTATAAGTACAAAATAAGTAATTGTTGTTTATTACAGTTTTCGGACCTGATAGCGAAAATGATAAAGAACGAGATGCCCGCAATGCTAGACGCACCTTTGAAGAAGGACGTGCAGAAGATGATTGATCAAATTCCGATCAGTGATTTGATTCCTTCCTTGTAAAAAGGCCGAATCTTGCCTGTATGAGCTGTACATTAATGTGAAATAAATTAACTTATATTATGACCTAATTATTGTGTTGAAAAATGATGTCGTTTACTACCATACCCTTTTTGTTGATGAGCCCCAATCCTGCAGAATCATGCACAAAAATTGTAATCCTTATATGAATGTATAGATCAACATTTTTCTTTTCTTTTCTAAAGTGGGTAGCCCATTATCTGCTGGCCCAAATTCATCCTAATGTGGACCAAGATTATTTACAACTCCTTCAAAGATCATCATTCTTGGTGTGACAGTGAAATCAATCGAATTGATTCATATCTTGAATGCTTTCTCTTTGCCTAAGTTTCAGCGTGTTAAGTACGTCTGCATGTGTCTCCTCTGCATAAATGATTCAAGAACAGCCCAGTTATGCCATGAAGACACGTGTCATTGTCAGCTGGGTACAACCTATTTCTGTCACGCTCTTCAGACTGACATCAGATCAGTCTGAATCCACACACCCCAACCATGAGAGGTGCAATTGTTAAGATGGTATGGCAGGACAGAGATAAGTCTCTGGAATGGGCTTTTCATCCTATTGCGGTGTGTTCCACCGTATGTGGGATGCTGCCATACCCTTCATCTCGACAACCCAGAGTGTGTGCTCGACGGTGGCCTGCTCTGGTCAATGGAGCAGTCCTCATCGCATGTTACACAAGGCTTTTTCTGGCTCCAGCCCATTTTTGGCAGGACCTTTTAACAACCGGGTCCACCGGGATGTGCAGTATTGCCATTCTGTACAGCGCAGAACTTTTCCTTCCATTGCTAACTTTTGTAATGATACAACCAAAGGCAGGTGATATACGCATGTTGTTGGAGCAAATTGGATCAGTCCAATTGGATCTACAAATGGACATGAACAGGACACTACAGCGACAGTCATACTTGCTGGTGATCAGTGCAGCGTTCCTCACCTCGGCAACACTACTCTCATGGATAGGACCCGCTGTTGGCACAGACACATGGGTTGAGAACGTATTGTTAATCGGGCTGGCCACGTACAGCTTCATCATACTGAATGTGCCTGTGATGCACACACAGTTTCTGGCCCTGGTTCTCCGGAAATGTTTCAAGGAGGTGAACACGATTGTGCATGAAGTAGCTAGAAACGGTGCAAAAGGGGACCTGTCTGTGGCATGCAAGCACTTTATGAGCCTGTATGACATCACGATGGACTTTGGGAAGGTGTACGGAGGGATCTTGGCAGTCAGATACGCAGCCTTCCTCCTGGACACTATTTCCATATTGTACTATGTGATCTTCATAACACAGGACATGCAGGTGTTTGAGGTTACGACCAATGATGTTTACGTTGCTTGCAACATTGCCATCATATTTTTTCTCACTACATTTCTGGGGAAAGTGTCGACTGAGGTTTGTCACACTTCACATTTGCACTCAATGGCATTTTATTAATTTGTTTCCCTCCGTTCAGGCAACCGAGAGCCTCAGTGATCTCGTGCGCATCAGGACATACTCTGACAACCAGAACCAAGTCAAATACGTAAGACTGCAACTTCCACAAGTACGCCCCATGCACTGCTAACAGACATGACTTTTCAGGCAGAGTCCATGCTTCATCTGATGCTTGGTCCTCCCATCCATGTCACAGCATCTCACTTTTTCTCTATCAACAATGAGCTTGTTACGTCTGTGAGTACAGTTCACACTCTGTGTTCAATGTCTGGTGCATTAAGTCACTTCTAATTTCAGATCCTGGCCACTGTGACCACTTACTTCATTATTCTGGCACAGTTCAGGAAAGCCGAAGATTAGGAGGCGACAGTGCGTTTGGGATAAAACTTTCCATCGGTCTCAGGTTGTATGGTAGTATGGTGAGGAGCAATTACGCTTCAAATATTGCATAAGCTGACATCATATTCATACAGCATGATCTGTCAGTCAGATAATATTGACGCACGACAAGTGACACGTTGTACTGTACATTACTGTACAGTACACAACATACAGGCCGCAGCTTATCAATACATCTCGCACGTCAAGTGTTACTAAGAACTAGTGGAATGACAACTGTTGTAAAATAATGTCAATTGAATGAATCCTGCACATACGCAATGCTGTACTGTTGAATCCCACAATTGCTCATGATTCCAGTCCCAGATTCCCTAGGTCAGGAACGCTTATGTTTCAGGATGGAGGATTTGGTTGCAGGTGTACAAAAGTTAAAATGTTTACTCAGTCCCCCAACAAATTTTATGTCATAAACATTTACACTACATCAACTAGTTATTTAAAGCTACACATCATTTTCATCGGGAAGATAACTAGCAAGATTCGGATATTTACATGTTTCTTTTTTTTCTTCTTTACTAATCTCTGTAGGCTTGCTGCGTTTTGAATGGCTGCTTTTATTCCGCAGTAGCCACCAAAAAGAGCAAGTCGAGGAAAAAGGGACCAAACATTCTACATCCACATATCACCACTCTTACCGACTAACTGGGAATGACTTTTCAAAATAGTGTACCAGTTACGATTCCCTAACTGCATGCCTGACAGAACACAAATGAGGCGAAAGCACAGCTTAATACAAAAATACTTATGCGACGATACCGACAATCACCGAAATAAACACCAACAACTAATAAAATTAATGTATCAGTCAATGTAATATTACGGAGAAAAAAAAATATTTGTAAATTAAATTAAAAAACAACTGGGCTAAAAAGAGTCACTTCACAGCTATTGTTATCTCTCAAAGGGCAACACCATTGAGACGATTTTTTTTAAAATTGTGAGATGGAGGATAAAAAGAAAAAGATAAAACGTGTGGGGGGAGGGTGGGAGCAGCGGCCATTATTATCTGGCAGCATTCTTGATCCTCTCCAATCTCTTCTTCAGGTCTTCCACATCGCTCAGGTTTGGCGTAATCCCATCCGAGCTACCGCTGCGGGTCATTCCCCTTGAGATCTGGTTGAAAACAGGTCAAACAGGGTTAAGATCAACATGAAAAAAGGGTCTGGTGCCATCCAGGACCTAGGCCGCATCTTTGTGACTAGTCTGGGTGTACAACCATTGCACCCGCAACATGCCAATTAAAATTTATTGTCACTTATCATGATGAGGATGCAACAATGGCCTTGTGATAAACCATCACGATGGCCAACGGCATAGAAATTACTGTTCATTACCCAACTGTACAGGGTGTACTTTAAGACTACACTAAATCCACTGGAATGATAAGAGAAAGAAAACCACTGAAAAGCAGACGAAAGCTTGTGTGCCAGGTGGGCTGGAGGGAAGGGCGGAAACAGAAATAAAAAAGGAGACAGGCAAAAGCAAGAACTAGCAAACAACCGTCAGAGAGAAGAAAAAAAGCTGTTGAATGTAAGCGTCCTCACCGCATCTGAGTCTTCTTTTCCTGACAGGATGAGACTCAAGGCCCTTGCCTGAACTGCCACAGCCTCCGAAAACATATCACCGCTCTGCAGGTAAATTACACATACATGCAGAAAAATAAAAATTAATACAAATAATGATAGGAAAAAAACCCCCACAACAACAGGTAGTGCTTGCCATCCCAGTTAAAAAATTAAAGATAAAAACATGCGTTTAAAAACCCTCAGCATTGAAGCCAAGAGTTGGGAGGAATAAACAAGCATTTGTACAGGGTTGCGAATAATTTGTATTGAAATTATCATATGTACAATTTAAATATGTGGGGACAATAATATCCACAAGCGTGTGCGTGACAGCCTAATTGTAATCAGAAAGCCATGCTTTTGTGTATTTGCAGCCAAGCACAGGTTTTGTCAGTTCCAACACATTACCTTCAAACCAGCAATGTCATCACTAATATCCATTTTGGATTCTTGCTGCTGCTGTTGCTGCTGCTGTAACTGTTGTTGCTGCTGTTGCTGTTGTTGTTGTTGCTGCTGCTGATATTGTTTGTCCCTCTCGAGACCGGCTCTCAGGCGAAGGATTTTGAGGCGCTCCATGAACTGGCCTGGGGTCGGACTGTCGCCATCGTTGGGAAGAGGCGGTAGCTCCGCCAACACTCCTGCACACGGAAACGCTGTTAAAAACTCCTGCTGCAGTTTTGCTACGGCAACAGCGCTTTTTAAAATTTGCAAAACAAACCCACCTGCTCTGGGCACGTCGTCTGCCTCCTGGTTGTCCCTCTGATTGCAGTCCTGGCCGTGGACCCCAACTCCAGCAACAGCTCCCTTTTCCACCTCGATATCCTTGAGCCCCCGTTCAATATACTCCTGGAAGAACTGCGATGATTTCCTCAAGAATGGCTCTATATCCGCCTCGGGACACGCTTTCTTGAAATCGTACAACTGCTCCAACCCTTCTCTCGTGTGCTCTTTGTTGCCTATCTTGTTGAAGATGTCCGTCAGTGTCTCTTGGGTCGACTTGGACAGGCGACGAGACGACGATCGGCGATTGTGGCTGCCCTTCTCATTGCTGCCCTCGTCCTTGTTATTCTGGCGGCGATCCTTTACACCACTCTGCAATAATGTTCACATCATCAGTAACACTAGTAAACTCTCTCACTTCGAGCACAGTACCTTGAGTAGTCTCAGCAGATACTGCTCCATCTCCGACTCCCGTGGCTCAGGTATGCGAGAAAAGTGCTCCATGATCTTGTTCCCCTTATGCTTGGTCAGCGTGTGGAGGATGGTCTTGACAGTCCGCAGTGGCGTGTCGTCTGGCCTCTCCTTCCAGCTAGGGGTGGGGTATGCCTTCAGAAACATATGCAGGTCCAGCAGCACCTCGTCAAGATCAATGTCATCCATCCACTCGGGGATGAGCCGCACCGTCTTCCACAAGCATTTCATCACCAGCTCTGTGTATCGGGGTGCCATATGGGGCTTTCCAACTGCTTCGTGAAGAAGGCCAATCACAGCGCTGAAAAAGGTGCATTTTAGTAAATATCGACTACGCATGATGGGCAACAATTATCATTTTTCCATCGAAGAACGTGCCATACCTAGTTATGTGGGTATGATTTGCCCTCTCGATAATTTTGACCAGAACAACATTGAGAATTCGAGTGAGTTCCACACTGTCCTCCATATCTGCAAGGCGCCTGTCCAGCAGGATAGTCAGCAGGATATCGACCAGATCATGCAAAACATCCCTGGAGGCTTTCTGGCCTAAAGCAGTGCTTCGGAACAGCTGTTTAAAAAAAGAAGGGTCAGTCATCAACTCTGCGCAGCAGTTGGGCCGCGTTTACAGGCAAGCCATTCACTCTGCAATTAAACCAATTGTTGAGGGTAAAAGTAACAAATGATTTACGTCACAAACAATTGGGTTGCATCGCTGAGTGAATGGCTCATATGCGGCCTTATCGTTCGGAAGCTCACCGATAGCAGGGCCATGACTATGTAACGATACAGTCGGCCAACATTTGACTTGGAGGTCATGTTGTCACTCATTTTGGCATTGTAGGCTAGTCGGCATTGCATTGTAATCACCAGGAGGAGGTTGTCGACGCGCTCCAGAAGCAAGTTCGCTTTTTCATCATTCTGAAAAGATAAAAAAAATGGTTGGCATCAGGATCAAACAAAACACAGCTGGAATGTCTTTTAAGTTTGTTACAGTACCTTCAGCAGAGTTTCAATCTGCATGAGTGCCGCAATGGCAGTAGGTATATCCGGACTTGCAATCTGCGAGGTGACCATATCAAGTGCTTGCTGCGTGTCGGAGCACTGGTTGAGCACTTGGTTGCCAGGAGACGCTGAGCGGAGCTTGTCGGAGCGGATGCGAGGCATGCGTATTGGGGTGTCGTTCAAGATAGATTCAATGTCCAGTTCTATGAGTTCTGGGGCTGCTAGAGGAGAGCCTGAATACATCCTCTCTATCTCCTCACAATTCAATGAAAATGCTCCCGAGAGCGGCCGTGGTTGTCTCCCAAAGCTGTAGGTATTAATGAGGTGGCAGGAAACAGGGATTGCGGCAAAAAGGTGGCGAGAAAAAAAAACACTGTATAAGAAACAGCTTTGCAAGTCAACATGAAGTACCTCCCATAATATTTATCATCGAAAAAAATATTGCAATTGTGCAGTGACGTCTCAAACCCAGTTGGATCAAGGTACTCACAGCAAGATATAGATGACTTCAATCACGTTAATGAATGTGGCAGGACTTGACGTACCTTCAATTCACTCCCTTTATTACAACCTGAATCACCGTTTGTGTGATGTCACACTGAAATATTGAGCCTCTTCACAAAACAGGTTTTCAAAACACTCTCCAATTCAATGCAGTCTGTCCCCTACACTTGTGCCATGCAGCTACGCTTATGGCAGCTTCAGATACTGCAATTAAGCGAGCCTTCAATAAATAGCACCAGCTTATTTCTAATGTAAAACCTGGATTATCGCCAGACTAAAACTCATGCTTCGGGTCCTATGTCAGCAAAATGCATAGCGTCTTGCCACACAAGAAAAAGGCAGAGACAGGCGAATCCACGACCTGTACCCTTTACAACTAATTTCTCTAGTGTTTTTCGCTAAGCACATATCAACTGCCATGTAAAGAGGCCCATTGTAATGCTGCTACTTGCATACGAGAAAGGGTTAGTAGTCACACATTCACACAGCACACATTTTATCATTAAAGCAACCCCAAAGCGTACCAGCAGAACAAAAGAATACCAAAACTAAAAGGCGCAACTTTTAACAAAATAAAGAAAAAAATCCCTTGCCCTTGAGGAGTAGTGCGTAGTAAGTTTAAACAGTCAGTGGATCTGGCAGTGGTAGTAGGAGCGACGTCAGTTTCGATGTCTTCAGGTTCGTAAATATCCTCCTCAATGTGGTGGGTGCCGGATGCAGCGATGGCCGGTTGGCAGTACTCGTCCTGCAGCCCATTCCTAATTTTTCAACAAACTGTCGTTGTTAAACCATCCACCCAAAAAGAAAAATCTAACAAAAAGCAATGTGAAATAATGGAACTCATCACCAGTGGAAACTTAACAAGTGTCTAAATAAAGTTAACAAAGCATGTGTCGCAATGAAAAGAACTGTGAGAAGTTATCCACCACCGCATTTTCTTCCATTCCGTCATTACAAGCTTCTCTCATGTAAAACCTGAGATTCGGTAGGCATCCAAAAGGACCGCAACCTGAAGGGACTTGTTACATCAGATGAACCACAACTTAACATTTCATACACTGTCATAGAAAAATGAATGAACGGTTCAATAATTGAAGGGTCGCCCCGAATAATGTTGTGAGTGACATTAGTGAAAATCATCACTCACAACATGATCAACGTGATGATTTTCACCAATGTCACTTACAACATTATTCGGGGCGACCCTTCAATTCTGCAGTTCATGTGTCGTTTACAATCGTGAATTTTATTATTAAAAACTCAGGTTTATTCATACTCCACTTGAAATGATCGATTATTCTGATATGAACACCACCATGAGCAAAGCTTGTAATGGACACCTGGCTCATTCATGTATGTTCAAGGGACATTCTTCTGTACATGTAAAAACACTATTTCATCACGTCATCAGACAGAAACTTATTATCAGATACGTATTACGTCCACAAAATTACTTATAACTGGCTGCATACTCAGGTCATCAGGACTTCAAGGAGAATGCTTTTGGCATTTTATTGAAATGTAGCATTTTGGTATGGAAAATTTAAAAGATGACCTTTTCTCTATACCAAGATATCCGTAACATAAACAGCTGCGGAACCGAGTCCAATGCCGCATGACTGCCTCCCTGCAAACGCTACTCACCTATGGTCTAGCAGACTGATAGTCTCGTCAAGATTCCTACTCTCCCGTGCGCTGGCACTTCCCCCGGTTCTGACCACCCGATGCTTGACTTCGGGCACTCCAGCCCTTGCTACAGGATTAATGAGGGGACCCCTGTTCTTGGAGGCCCGCTTGATCCTCTCCTCCAGCAAGGACAGGTCCTTATCCGATATCTGTCCAACCATCTTGTACACACGGTCGCCCTCCAAGAAGTAGGCGTTGGCCACTGCGTTTAGGGCAGCATTGCGCACGGAGTTGTCCCTGTCTGAGATCTGCTTGGCAATCTCCTTCAGGGCAGACTGCGGGTTTGGCTGGCAGATCGCAATGCCGAAGCGGGATATCAGATCGCCAAGCTCTTCCAGGCACTCTGAGCGAGATAAGTAGTGGTAAAATCAGCACATTTACAGGATACTGCCTGTTATCGTAAACCGCACAATTACGATGATATACCAATTTCCCAATACCATTTACCATATTTGACGACACTTTTCCCCCAAAAATTGCTATAAAAATCGGCCAGCGTCCTATGTGCGAGAATACACTTTTCCTGAATACAAACTGATGAAATGGGGGTGCGTCTTATATGCCATCAAATGTGGTAAACATTAAGCAAACACCGAATTCTGGCATTACAATATCACGTTACGTACCAGCTCTCTGCCTGGCATTCTTTGACTTGAGTCCCTCCATGACGAACGGAAACAGCTTGCCTCCAGAGTAAATGTCGCACAGGAGTCTAAATAGCTGCCTGACACTTCCCCTGACGGTGTCCTTGGGGTCGCCCACCTTGAGGACGAGGTAGGGCAGGAAAGAGGAGGCCTCCGCATCATGCATGGTGTACCCATCTCCTGCTAGCAATTGGAAGGCTGCGTTCAAATAATCCAGGCCCTTCAGAAGAACCGAGGGGTTGGTGTCGAAGAAGCGAAGGGTCATCCACTTCAAGACCAAGTCCAGGTTGGCCACGGTGGCATCAGGGTTGGAGCACAAGTCCTCCGCCAGCGATTCAATGGCACGCAAGTGGAATTTAAAGTCAGAGTGAAACATGGATGTTATCAGGTTGCGGTTGAACCCGGCAGTGGTCATCTGGTCCTTCAGCTGCTCCACAAACTCCTCCCGCGGGGTAGTGAAGTTCCAGCGGAGGACCTTGAGACGTTGCTCGTCCGAGAATCGGTTCCCCTTTAAAGCGTTAACCTGCATGAGAGGCGACGTATCCTGGTCTTCATCCTTCTTCCTGCCTGCCCCTCCGCCCCTGCCTCCAACAGGACTCGTCTTTGACCTTGGTGCCCCTGCTTTGCCTTTTGCAGGTCCCTTGTCTCCTCTTTCGTTGCCCCCTGGCCGGGTGGCAGGTCGGCCGTTGCAGGTGGAAGGTCCCGCAGGAGGCGCAGACTTTGGCTTAGGAGCTGGTTTGGCAGGGAGGTTTGGTCTCGCTTTTTCCAGAAGCGCCTGGACCTGCGACTTGGAACCAGGCTGAGAATGCGAGAAAAAAAAAACTTACTTGCCAACCTAGGTCATCTGCATTAACCTTGCAGTAAAACTTGACAGTAATTTCCACAAAAATAAAAAAGATACATTTCTGTCACATCCAAATTCAAACATCAAACCCTACACAGTCCAACATTAAAAAAAAAAATCCTAATGGTGAACATTTTAAAAAGCCTGAATGATTCCAGGGACATACGACTGGTAAACATCTAAATAAATATGTTCTGATTCCAACGCAAGGCAAGAGGCTAAATCTGTGTGCCACGTCTGTTATTCTGCACATGCTCCCTGGATCACGTGAACCTGTCCGCAATTAGTGGAATAGTTTCAGTCTGTCCTTCTTCATGCGATGTCTGAATGCACATCACGTGGGTCTAATTTTAATCAAATAAGCATAATTTCTGATTATTAAAATAATGATCACGGACTAATCCTGGAAGTTGATGCATCGACTTCATTGGCAACTTGTGCCCTTTTTAAATATGATCACGCGTCCTTTTAAACTTCTTCTCTACATTCATACGCTTAAGAAATTATGTAAACTTAAGAAGAAAAATGGAGCAATCAAAATACATTTCTGTTCGTAGTGGTCCCAGCATAGGAGGACATGGGCTTCAGTCATAGGAGAGAAACAAAAAAAAATGCATTAGGTTGTGTCGGGAACACAAGCCACAGGTTTAGGATGTGAATACGTCTTTAAAATCGCAACAGTAGGTACCGGGGATGGCATGCACAAAGAGTTGACCTTTACACAAATTCCGATTTTAAAGACGTATTGACGTCAAAAGGATGAAAGTGGTAACACTTGTACAACCAATTTGGTAATGATTCTCATGACGTAGTTGCACACACAAGGCAAATGGAAAAAATCACCTTCAGCTTTCCTGCTTGTCGGACCATCTGGTCGTAACCCAGGTGGATCATGAAGGGCAGGATAGCCTCCTGAGCACTCTTGCGCACGTCAGCATTGCGGTCCTCGACAGAAGAGTATAACCACTGGACGCACGTGAGCAGATCCTCCTTGGGAAGTGATTTCACTGAAAAGAATCCGCCCACTTTAGTTCACTTTTCACCTAGATAATCGCATGCTGATATAGGGCTGAATCTTCGACGTATTGCGCAAACCTGCAGGAGGGGCGCGCAAACGGGGAGTCGCGCAAGTGGGAGGGAATACGTTACACTTTGCGCGGCCACGCCCCCTACCAGATTGCGCGATACGTCGAAGATTCAGCCCTTAGCCTCCAGCGTGGCAGCATAGCACAAGTGATTACTTGAATGCGACTCACCATTTGGCATCCTCTCAGTCAGCCAGGTGAACAAGTCCGTCCTGAGAAAAGGATTCCCTCCCTTCAGAGCGTCGCTGGCTGCCTCTCCTGCAAACACTTCGGCCAGCCCGCAGTTGTTGGTCCAGGTGTCCAGGCAGGCCATTGCCACGGCCCTGATGGCAGCCTTGGAGTCCGCCATGGCCCCCAGTAAACCTGGTATGAGAGCCCTGGCATGCTGCTTGCAACCTGGCCCAAGGGCAAGACCCAGGATGTCACATATAGACAGTGCTGACGATGCAATATTCTTGTTGGAATCGGTCAGTCTGGCTGAAAGAGCAGTGGGCAGCTCTCCAATGTCAGCAGTCACGTTCTTCGAGTCTTGCAGCAAGGTGGTTATCGTCTGCAAGGCCTCATTGCGCACCTTCCAGTTCTTGTCCGACAGCTCCGCCATGAGCTCAGGGGTCAAGCGGCCACTTATGTCCACACGGGTCACTCCTGGCTCACGAACTACTGCATTGCCCCCAGCTTCCCCTTCTTCATCATCTTCCTCGATATCATCACTGCCATTCCCATTCAGACCACGGGTCGGAGGAGAAGGGGACTGACCAGCATACTAAAAAGTTAAGATTATATCAGTAACGATTCTTAGGACTGCATGGTGCGGTTAACTCGTAACTCACTGTACCTTTTCCATCTCCGACTCGATCTGCGCATACAAGGCAGCTTTCTCGTCCCCAAAGTTAGCTTTGATAGGCTGTGCTCCCTGGTAAAGAAACACACATCCTAACAAGCTGATGGCAGCACCACGGATGACTGGGTTGGTGGCAGCAATCGCCTTCTTGCAGTGGTCCATCAATGGAGCCATGCGTATGCAGAAGCCAAATTCCTTGATGGCAGTCGCCAGCCAGGACATGGCCTCAGCCTGGACCTTCGGGCTCTTATTCGCCTGAGAAATCCGGAGGACCTCTTCAGCCACGAACTCCAGGCGCACAGCTTCAGCCATGTTGGACAAGGCCTCGTACGCCACAGCACTGTTCTTGGAGTCTGACAGCTTCTCGACTATGTCTGGAATGCAGTACTCGGCACACTTTCTGCAGGAAAGAAAACGGAAGTGTCAGAAGCAGGCAGCTAAACATATTGGGCATAAAAAGCCTCTTCCAACATACTTAGTGAAACGCGGATTTTCAGCCAGCGCCTTCACAGCCTCCAACCTCATCTTGAGAACCTGGAAATTGTTCTCCTTCAGGCCCGGCTTCTTCAGCATGGTGCGCACCAGCACTTGCATCGGCATCTCGGACTTGTCCATGCTGGACACGCACTCCACGAACTGAACCACTGCTGCCAGCCGCATCTTCCAGTTAGGGTCACCAAGTCCCGACAAGACGTCTTCAGGAAGAATGTCCGCAGCCTTCTCATCAACTTCCTCGGGGCTCAGTTCAAGCTCTTGCTCTTCTCTGATCTTCTTGGCTGCGGATATTAATCATTTGAAGCATTGATATCAGATCAGTACCATGCCTTTCATATAATGCTTACCTGGCGCACTGGCTGCTCCAGAAGGCTTTTTGGCTCCAGCACTCTGAGGTCTTTTCCCCGCGTTAGTCTTGCCAGGAACAGCCTTCCTTACTACAGCCTTGGCTTTTGGCTTCAGATCTGCCTCAGCCTCTTTGGGTCTTTGCGGCTGCCTGACCGCAGGTGCAGTTATGACAGCCTTATCGCAAAATTCCTTGATCTGAAAGACAACGAAGAACCAATTATTTCTGTTATAAGCCAAGGTTAGTTACAACATGCCAATCAACGTAATTAAAATGTGACGTCACACTTCCAGAAACTTGGCTGATTGACTGTATGACTTGCCTTGGCAGATTTCAGATTGTCTACTTCCGACAGATATGGAGCCATTCCCTTCTCTCCGACCACCTTCAAGGCAACACCTAGCGCCTCTGCCGAGTTGTCTCTCACGATTGGATCTGCCAAGAGTAATAGTCACAACATGTTTTCGGATTAAAGTGCGACGGAATCACTCACCTGATTCGTTCAGCGTTTTGAGTAATACAGTAGCATAAGCTTTGAGGACCTTCTTGTGCAGTGTGATTGAATTGCACTTTGCAAAGGATCGGGCCAGAAAGGATGCTGTCTCTGCCTTGATTGATGGGTTCTTGTTCTGCAAGGCTGCCAAGGTGTCCTCTTGTATTGCTTCAAGATTAGTCTGCAACATATGGTTAATCAACAACATTACTAACATGAAGAGTATCCATAAGCAATTGTCGAACATGATTAAAAATTTTGGTAATCAAAGTAAAAAAACCAAGCCCGCAGAATTCCACACACTCACCTGTGGATAGATTGCATCGCAGGCCTCCTTCAGCGCCGACACCACGTTGGGCTTCTTCTCCTTGAATTTCTCAAGGAGAGTAGATATGCAGGCCACTGCATACGGAGAGAACTTCTTCTTCAGCCCGTTGGCTAGCTTGGCGAGGCACTTCCCGGCCAGAGCCACAACCACAACGTTGGTGTCCTTGGCTATCATCTTCTTCAGCTGCCTCACCAGGTCGCTGTAGTCCCCAGCTTCCAGCTTGGGAGGCTGCAGGAGTAGCTCCAGATCGTCCATGGCCTGCTTGCGCTCCTGCCACTTCTTCTCTTCACACTTGTCGTAGAAGTCCTTTGGCAGCTTCGACAAGATATCAACTGGGTCAAGCAGGTCAAACGGATCCACATCTGGAGGACGATCCGCTGCATCCTCAAATTCACCTGTCATACGATGCAAAGAGAAGTGTTATTCATTCACCATTTGGCATGTTTCCCTTACAAGGGAACATCAATGTGATTTAAAATGGGAAAGAAAGTGTCCTCACCATCGTCGTCATCTCCCACCGCTTCCACTGCCTTTGCTGCCTTCTTGGCCTGCTCTGATCTAAGGTAACGCTTCTGCACAGCTCTCTCGTTGCCCAATTTCGCAAACTCAGTCTCCAGATCGGACAACTGCGGCATAAAATACGCATTAACGCTCGATTCCACATCACTCTGCGCCTAAACATACGCACCAATATGGGCTTCAGATTTCCTAGCTGCGGCTTGAAGGCAGGTCCTATCCACCTGTACACTTCAACGACCAGCTTCTTCCCTTCCTCTCTCACATTCTGATCCCTGTCCTCCAGGAAAGCCGGCATCTTCTTCACCAGTGGTTTTATGTTGATCACCTTGGTGCCAAACTCCCTAAAATAAATGCAATGCTCGTGTCATGGACCGATTGCAAATGAAACTTTACTTGGACTCGCAACTCATTAAAGATTGGTCTAACAAAATGGTTGCACTAACCTGAGGGCTCCAGTTAGGGCAGCCACACAAGCACTGACAACTTTTGGATTTTTCTGATCCGTCCCTTTCAGTAGCTCCTCCACCACCTGTTCCGATTTCTCTATCTCTATGTACATCAGTGAGATCTGCAGAGCCAGCTCTTTGGTCTTTGTCTTCGGAGCAGCAATGCATTTTGCCACAATACCCGACATAACTTCACCCACAGTCCTGATAGAAAAAGGGCGACAACATTAATCACATGATTCTACCAAAATGGTCTGACGTAGGATGTACAAAAAGACTGAAGCCAGACGACTTACTTTCCAGCTGCGGTGCTGTTGGTGACAAAGGCCAAGACGGCCTCAAGCCCTCTTTCCTGCGCAACGGCATTGCTGTCTGTCACAAACTTCTTCACTAGCCCTAAATACTTGTTCCACTCAGGAGACTTTGCATCCCACGTCTCGAAAACCTTCACCGCCTCTTCGTATCCATGCAGACGAGCCTTCCATAGCTGCAAACACAGGAACATACTTCAGCATTATTGTATTCACGACACAGCTTCGACCTCCAATAAGCAGCTGCAGCATATTGTAAAATCTGTTGAGATCAATGCTGATGTGACAAGTGTGTATGAATGTAGAAAGTCACCCTTTCACATCCTCGTACAATTACTGTTCTGTAATTTTCACTGCCGAGTTTGCTCTCCTCCTTGTTATTCGCTGACTACCCCTTATAGGGAAGTATGTCATGAAGATCATCATGAGTTTGTAATAAACTGCTCATAACACTTTTTTCCTTGAAATTATCCCAGTATCATTAGGCCTGACTAATCTAGATGTAGATGCATCTATGTCAATATTTACAATGGGAACAACGGTTTCCTTTTCAGCCAAGATACACACACTTTCCAGTAATCTTACTGATAAGCCGTGGAGGCAGGCTCCCAAACTCATCTGAACAACAGTTTTCAAGCTAATTCAACACAATTTAGCATCAGAAGTCATTGAACAAACGAGGTTGGAGAACTTGCTTCTCGCTCGCACTTTCGGTACTACAAATCCTTGCAAGCTTGGAAAAATGCTGGTTGATTGCAAAAATTGCAATTATTCATCGAAGTGTACGTGTGACTACAGTTACCTACATCATGCATTATCACGGAAGAGCGAAATAACACACTTGTAGCCTTGAAAAATGCCGGTTGATTGCAAAAAGTATTTGAATTATTCATCGAAGTGTACTGAGTACAGTTATCCGCATATGCATTATCAATTTTCATCAGGTTCAAGACCAAAAGTGTGTTATTCCGCTCTTCCCTATGAAAAAAATGATAATGCATATGTGGATAACTGTCCTCAGTACACTTCGATAAATAATTTAAATAATTTTTGTAATCGACCCACATTTTTCATTACTGACGATTGCCCCCTTATAACGCTAATGTCATCAAGATCGTTAAGCTAATTATGACAGATGAACTCATTAACACATTTTCATGTCGGTGGCCATCGCTCGGAAAATGACATGATTGAACGCACGTACAGTAGAACCCCGTTTATACGACCATCCCGCTCCAGATAATATAATATTATCCTCATTAAATATTGTAATGTACTACGCATCTGTTTCATATTCCCTTAGTATAATAAATACGGTACAGTAGAGTGTGCATGTAAACGATAAATACTTCACTGTTTTTTATTAGAAAACTATAGTATGGTACAGTGTTGGACATTAATCGAGGCATGCTGCTAGCGACATTTTTCGAAGCGGCTCGCCCAGCTTGCACTATCCTCGATTCCTTCTTCTGCCGCTTCGGAAACTGTCGCCAGCAGCATGCCTCGATTAATGTCCAACACTGTACCATACATTATTTCCAAAGGGGTAAATAACTCGGCAGTTGAGTGTACAACAGACTTGTAAAAAGCCGGACTTGGCGCCTTATATACAACGGACTTGACGAGTGATTATTTCTAGTTTTTTGCTGTGTTTCATTCGAGTTCTCTTTGCTTCTCAGATTAGCTGACCTTTTTTTGTTCCGACCATGCGCTGGTCCCGTGGGTGACGGATAATCGGGGTTACACTGTATGTATTTTCTCGTTCAACTAATCTGTTGGTGAAGTGACTCGCCGGCTATACACATTGCTCGTAAGCGACACGCCATGCCAGCACGGTTCTAACTGAACGTTCCGTCCCCATTCCCCAACGCACCTTATGGACACACCGCTCGTCCAGCGGCAGCTTGGTGAACTCGGTGTCCTCCTCGGCGCTCATCTTTCCTTAGTCTGCAAAGTAATCATAATCAAACCACCTGCGAACACCCTCCAAAAAGAACCCGCACAAGTAAAGTATGTCAAATATCCGCAATGAAACCTACGCACAACCCAACCCTGCACCCCAGCTCACCTCCTCAAACCCCCCGCTGTTCCAGCAGCAACCCCCGAATCGGCCCCCTGAGTCCAAATTACGCCTAATTTATCCCAGTTTCCATCTTTGTGAGTCGAAATAATAAATATGGCCCCGTCCGTCCGTCCCTTGCTTCGGGGTAGGAATTAAATTAAAAAAAAGAAAAAGAGACGGACAGTTAATGGCGGCTGCTCCGTTCCATTTGAAACCTAACTGGTTCTGAGACGGGCAAGGGGATTGGATGCTGGTGGGCTGGTGACGTCAGGAGGAAAGATGGCGGATTCAAGACAGGACCAATCACACCCTGGCTTACAAGCACCGTTCGGATGTGCTAACATGAGCAAGTCGATGCATCTGATTGGGTCATACAGCTCAAATATGGGGCTGTGATTGGCTACAACTGTGACGACTGGCATGTGTGAACTTTTATCTTTCGTGTCAAGAAGTTATATATATTTTTTGAAAGCAGCAGGTGAGTAATTTTTTGGGTGTTTTCTCCTTGCTAATTGGGATTTACGGCTAATGAGGGGGGGGGGGTGGGTTGATTTTGCAGCCGTAATTTTTTTGCAAGGATGGAATGCCAGGAAGGTAATGTGTCATTGCAGTGCCGTTTTTTTTTGTGTGCGGTAGTTTTGCTTTGTTTGGTTGCCACTTGGCGCGCAGCTCTCTTTATTTTTTATTTTTTTTGCAGCATTTGGCGGTAAAATTTAGAGCACCTTTTGCGAATTTATTTTGCACTTAGGTTTGGAGGAATTTATTAAATTGCTAAAATATTGCATGGTGTGCACGTTTTGACTAGTTTTGACAATGTTGCGAATGAAAGTAGGCCTAAATGAGCAGAATTCTTGCAATGCAATATTGTTATTGTATTTATTAATTAATATTATTTATTACATTATTTTTTGACATTCGTATCCTTTCGTTTTGACATTGTCAATGAAATGAGCTCAACTGTTGCAATGCATTTGTTATTGTATTATTTTTATTAATATTTATTACACTTTTTATTCCATTATATATTGCATTATTTATTACACTATTTGTTATATTATTTCATTATTTATTACAATATGTTATTTGACACTATTTTATATATTACACTTGTCTAATTATATTATATATTACACTTGTCTAATTATATTATATATTACACTTGTCTAATTATATTATATATCACACTATTATATGATTACACTATTTAATATTGTTTTAATAATTATTATTGTCTTCCTAGCTCGCAATATTTATGCAAATTATTCCTTCAAGCGTATGAACAAAATGATGTAGAAATAATTATTAACTTACTGATCTGCTGTATTATTTTCAATTTGTCGCATTGCTTGTTGTCTTAGACATTTTTAATTAGATGTTTAAATTTTTGTATGTGCTTTTACTGTTGAAGGTAAAAACAAAATTGAATATTTGCACGTGAACTGTTGCTATCTTTCACCTTAACGTACGGAAATGTATACAAAGGAATAATATACTGTGTGCAAAAAAATTAATGAGATGAAACTGATGCAATAGTAGCTCCTTATGAAGCTGTTACTTTCACAATAATATTTGCAATCAATTTGTGAGTACACAGTCAAAATGTCAAATCTGGTACGAGAGTGTTTTACAAATTGTGGAATGTATGTGACGCAGTATTTTTGTATGCTTGCTGCGCATATGAAGTTCAAAGGATTGGAAGTGGACAAGATATTGCCAAAGAGCATGTTTGATATTATGATGCCATAAATCAGTAATAATGTTACAATAAATATGTGCGGTACCTCCAGACGAGTACCGCAATCGCACGGCATACAGTGTTACAAAAAAAAAATTAGTGCTTAACGACAATCATTCCACTGTCTGCAAAGTATTGATAATATTCATAAGTTCCACCAGTGTTAACCAGTTTTGGCATGGTTCCAACTCCTAGATTCATCCTTGATATCTTGACCTCATAACCATATGCCCCTTAGTTAGTAGGGGTCACAGAGTTCTTATCTCAGCAAGCTTTGGATTACTCAGCTTATATAGCTCCTGCAGCCCTTCCTTTCCCTTGTAGGATTCACTTCCCCGAGGGACTTGGCCAGAGAGTGGTTGCAGCGGAAGGTAAACTAATTGCACTTCCGTTAATTGCAGCGTTTACAATGTACGCTTCCTTGTTTACAGCATCATGACCATAGTGAGGCTGTACAAATGCCCCGGGTTGAGCTCCGGGGTGTTGAAGGGCAAGTTGGCCAAATTGAAGAAGGTGGCTTCGTCCTTGAGGCAAGTGGACTCGGAGTTCTGCTACTATGTGGAGTCCGAGGGGGATCTCTCGAAGGAGGCCTTCCAGATGGTGCAGTGGGTTCTGGGTTCGCCCTTGCATCCAGCTGCCCTCAAGGATATACCGACTCTTAAGAAGGGACCTGGAAAGATGCAAGTGGAAATTGGACCCAGGTATATACACACATCAGTTGACTGACCTTGACACTTTCCGACAATGTCTGACCAAACGCATTGCAGGCTGAACTTCTCAACTGCCTTCTCGACCAACGCAGTCTCAATCTTCCAATCAATTGGGCTCAATCAGATCGTGCGAGTCGAAATGTCCATCATCTACCTTCTGCAATGGGATGAAAAAGCTAAAGTTCCGACCGAGCTGGAAGAAAAGGCAAGTCATATTCAGCTCCGGAACTGCTAGGAATTTAATTGCGCATTAATTTTCAGTTGGTCGGCGCCTTGCATGATCGGATGACCGAATGTCAATATGTTACGCCGATTGAAACATTTGCGCTGAAAAGGGAAGTGACTCCCTGGCAGGAAGTTGACGTTATGAGAAACGGAAGACAGGCTCTGTGTAGAGTGAATGATGAACTGGGTAAGATCACCGGATTGTTTATAAGACACGAGAAAACGGTGCACAAATATTTGGACTGTGACGCAAAATTACGTACATATTTCTTTCTGCAGGATTGGCGTTTGATGATTGGGATATTACGTATTACACGGACTTGTTCCAAAACAAGCTGAGGCGCAATCCAACAACAGTCGAATGTTTTGATCTGGCGCAGTCCAACAGTGAGCACAGTCGGCATTGGTTTTTCAAGGTATGTCTGCTACCAATTACGCCGTTTTGTATTGCTAATTGTTCATATTGTAGGGCAAGATATTCATTAACGGGAAGGAGCAGCCTAAATCCTTGATCGACATGATAATGGCAACGAATAAGAAGGACAGCAACAATGTCATCAAATTTTCAGACAACAGCAGGCAAGTGATGCAAAGCTCTGTACTGTGTTCCTCGTAATGACTATTTTCCTCAACACAGTGCCATCGAGGGCTATGAGACTCAAAATATGCTGATGTCATCTCCAAGCACGGCCAGTCCCTTCCACATAATCAGGGGAAGAAGACATATCGTATTCACTGCGGAGACTCACAATTTCCCAACTGGAGTGGCTCCATTCAGGTTCAAAACGCTTATCTCGTTGGGGGCACCCGAGTTATCTCCTACTGAATTGAGGGTTATGTACTTGACTCTTCTTCCATTTTTTTAGTGGCGCTACGACAGGCACTGGTGGACGTATCAGGGATGTGCAAGCGGTCGGCCGAGGCGGTCATGTAATTGCTGGAACCGCAGGATACTCATTTGGAAACCTTCTGATACCAGGCAAGTTGTCACACGTGAGATTTTAGCGGTGCAAGTAGCATTCAACTTGATTTTCTTTCAAAGGTTATCCCCAGCCATGGGAAGACGCAAGCTTGCCTTATCCATCCAACTTTGCGCCAGCAGTGGAGGTAGCAGTGGAGGCCAGCAACGGAGCATCAGATTACGGAAACAAGTTCGGGGAGCCTGTAATATCCGGATTTGCTCGTTCCTACGGTGCCAAACTTGCGGGAGGGGAACGGAGAGAATATGTGAAGCCAATCATGTTCAGCGGCGGAATTGGATCCCTCGACTGGGACATGGTTGCTAAAATTAAGCCCGAAAAAGGTAAGCAGTACTACATCTCCGCTGCGTGACATTACAACTGAAACATTACTTTTCGTCAAAGGAATGAATGTTGTCAAGATTGGCGGTCCTGTGTATCGCATTGGAGTAGGCGGAGGGTCTGCCAGCTCCGTGCAAGTTCAGGGAGACAACAAGTCCGAACTCGACTTCAACGCTGTTCAGCGAGGTGATGCCGAGATGGAGCAAAAACTCAACAGAGTCTTACGCTCCTGCTTGGAAATGGGGCCGCAGAATCCAATCTGCAGCATACACGACCAGGGAGCTGGAGGAAATGGTAATATCACAATTTAAAATTTAATGCATCTGGTGTGTTGATAAAAACGTGTTAACTCGCAGGCAATGTACTGAAGGAGCTGGTTGAACCTGAGGGTGCGGTTGTGTCAACCAAAAAGTTCCAGTTGGGCGACCCCACCATCAACACACTGGAACTGTGGGGAGCCGAGTACCAAGAAAGCAACGCACTGCTATGTAGGGCTAAAGACGTCGAAGCCCTGAAAGCAATGGCCGCAAGGGAGAGGTGTCCAATCTCGTTCGTCGGAGCTGTCACCGGAAGCGGAAAGGTTAATCAATTTCCAACGTGCAAACCCACGAAACGTTTCTTAAAAAATTGTGAGATTAAATTGGGGCAATGATTATAAATTGAAATGCTTGGCACATGATGTGATGTAGATCAGTAATGCTCTTTATGCACATATGATAACCCCAGGAGCATTACGTAAATTATGGACGACTGACAACAAGTATTCAAAGTACAAAGGTTACTATAACTGGCGATTTGATTACAGATGGTTCTGACTGAAGAAGATATAGATCTGAAAACCGTAGTGTCGGAGGAACCCACTATAGCGGCCAAGAAGAACCCAGTGTGCCTGGATCTGGAGCAGGTTCTGGGCAAGATGCCTCTGAAGACATTCCAGTTTGAGGAGATTCCGCCACCGTTGCATCCGGTGATCCTTCCCGCAACCACTGTCCATCAGGCCCTTGAAAGAGTCCTGCGCTTGCCGTCAGTGGCCAGCAAGCGTTACCTGACCAACAAGGTCGACAGATCTGTCACAGGACTGGTGGCACAACAGCAGTGTGTCGGACCCCTGCATACGCCACTAGCCGACGTGGCTGTCGTGGCTCTTTCTCATCATGACAAAGTGGGTGCCGCAACGTCCATCGGGGAGCAGCCGATAAAGGGAATGATCGACGCTGCAGCTGGAGCCAGGATGACAGTGGCGGAGGCTATTTCCAACCTCGTCTTTGCCAAAATATCCTCTCTCCAGGTATGATCTGCGCTCATAGTTGCGATTTCATGTATGCTAAACTCTGTATGATTCCAGCATGTGAAGTGCAGCGGAAACTGGATGTGGGCAGCCAAGCAGCCTGGAGAAGGTGCACAGTTGTACACCGCTTGTAAGGCCATGTGCGACTTCATGATGGAGCTGGGCGTTGCTGTAGACGGCGGAAAGGACTCACTGAGTATGGCGGCTAAAGTCGAAGGGGAGACGGTCAAGTCTCCAGGCACCCTTGTTGTGTCATGCTATGCGCCTTGTCCGGATATCACCAAGGTGGTCACTCCGGACTTGAAATGCCCTGGAGACGGACGGACGGGGAAGCTGGTCTATGTGGACTTGTCTGGCGGAAAGCGGAGACTTGGCGGCACTGCTCTTGCTCAGGTTAACAATCGGCTTGGAGAAGAAGTCGCTGATGTCGAGGACCCACAGGCACTCAAGAAGGCCTTTGAGGTCACTCAGCAACTGATTGATGGTAAGGGCGGTAGTCATCTTATTCTCACTGAAAATGCGTACTGTATTGCAATGCTTTTTATAGATGGGAAAATCCTGGCTGGACATGACGTGAGTGACGGAGGACTGATTACTTGCATCCTGGAAATGGCGTTTGGAGGCCACTGCGGATTCGTGGTTGACTTGAAAGTGGAGGAAGATCCGACCAAGACTTATCCCCTGAGCGTCATGACTATTCATAGTCTATTTGCCGAGGAAGTCGGCTGGGTTCTGGAAGTTGAAGAATCTGATGCTGATTACGTGGTGGAAGCTTTCAAGCTCGCAAATGTGCCCTCGTCTGTAATTGGAACTTCAACTGATTACGGACCTGACGCTATGGTGAGCTTGCTTTACTTTAATGTTAATGAGTGATCATTTTTTTAACAATGGCTTATCAACGCCAGGTTCAAGTAACTGTGAATGGGACGACCTCAGTCCTTCGGGGCAAGATGCTGACATACTTGATGCTATGGGAAGACACAAGCTTCCATCTGGAGAAGCGACAGGCAAATGAAGAGTGCGTCAGTCAGGAAAATGAGTCCTTTGCCATTCGCACAGGACCTAAATACCACTACAGCTTCACGACTCAGATTCCTCGTCTGGTTGGAACCGGTGAGAGACACATTACGAGTTTCCAGAACAATGTGTGCTAATTCACGTGTAATTTCAGTTCCGAAGGTGGCTGTTGTGCGCGAGGAAGGCACAAACGGCGACAGAGAGATGGTAGCGGCATTGTACATGGCTGGCTTCGAAGTGTGGGATCTAACGATGCAGGACATACTGGACAGAAAGGTGACCATAGACAAGTTCAGAGGTGTTGTCTTCCCAGGAGGCTTCAGTTATGCAGGTATGTAAGCTGCCGTCTTGTGTATTTTCATCCATTCATCGCTGTTTATAATCCGGCAGACGTACTGGGTTCAGCAAAGGGTTGGGCCGCATCTATGACCTTCGACCCGAAAGTGAAAGCCCAGTTCGACGCTTTCCGCCAACGACGCGACACATTCAGTCTTGGAGTATGCAACGGCTGCCAGTTGATGGGCCTTTTGGGTTGGGTCGGAGCTAAGAACTCCACCAAGAAGAGCAGCGCTCCTGATGTATTCCTCGACCACAACAAATCCGAACGATTCGAGTCACGCTTCAGCACCGTCCGCATCGAGAAGAACATCTCTATCATGCTTAAGGATATGGAGGGCGCGGTCCTTGGCGTTTGGGTTGCGCACGGGGAAGGAAGGTTCGTGTTCCAGGATGGCGTCTACCAGGATCTGGAAGGAAATGACTGCTTGGCCGTCAAATATGTGGATGACAATGGGGCACCGACGGAGAAGTATCCAATGAATCCGAACGGAACTAAAGGTTGGTATCCAAATATGGTTGCGATGTGTAAGGTAGCAAGTGTCGAGTAAAAAACAATGTGACTAATTACCTCAGGTGGCGTGGCTGGCATCTGCTCGGCTGACGGCCGCCACTTGGCCATGATGCCTCATCCCGAGCGGTGTGTGTTGCCGTGGCAGTGGCCATGGATGCCACTCGGCTGGAAGAATCTCGAAGTGTCGCCATGGCTCCGAATGTTCCAGAACGCATACAACTGGTGCATCCTCGGACAATAGGACATCTTAACTAAGAAGACAAAACAAGGGATCAAACATCAAAAAAATAAACCACTCATTATGTCCTATTGCTTTTAATTTTATTACTTTTTTTATATATCTTTTTTTTTTTTCATGTAATGCTTGCCACCTTCCTCTTTACAAGTTCAGGGGGGAAAAAATTCACAACAATGACACTCAAAAGTACCTTGGTGCACACTTAACACACACAAAGATTTGTATAAAAATGCTGGCAGAAGGTTTTTTTTGCATGGTTCTTTTAACTTACAAAATTGGTGCATTTTTAGTAAAGCACTAGTCTTAACACTACAGAACACTTGAAAAGTTATCGTAGCCTTTGAAAACAACAACAAAAATGGGGCTTAATTTTTTAATATTATGCATTTTAATTTTTCTAATCTAGACAGCAATAAAAGGGGGGGATCGACCAGCATTTTTCTCTCTCTTCTTCTCCATATTTATTTCAGGAAGGAAACCAGCTCATTTTTACGAGGATTATAAAATGACACGTTTGGTCCACAAACTACTTGACATCTGTAGCATATCAAAACAAATAACATGACAAAAAAAAAAACACAATGTTTGTTGCAATTTCCAGTGACTTTTTTAAATATTATTCACCTGACATTGTTATGCACAATTATTATTTTTTTTTTTTCCGCAGTGTTCTGGGGGCTCGAAAGGTTGGGCAGGGATACGAGGGGGGGAGGGAAAAAAAGGCAGAGGAATGGGTCGAAGCTTAGTGAAATATCATACAAGTCTTTGGTAATTCCACTGACAAAAAAAATGCACGCCTTTGCAGTGGGAGCTTTAAGTTGTGCAAAAAAAAACAAAAAAACAACGTGCACAGGACACACTTTTTTTTATGTACAGATTTTGCATCTTTGATTTTTTTTATTTATTTTAAATGTGGACGACAACTCAATTATTCTAAGTACATACATTATCTCCATGGCATTTCTCTCATTATTGTAACCTTTCTCATCTTGTCACATCCCAAACTCTTGTGCCCCAAGCATACGCAAAAGCTTTCAAACCGGTGCAGCAAAGCTACAGTCGTAAAGGAGCAGCATATTTCGGATTTTCTCAGCCGATGTTGATTATAAGAAAAAGGGGTTTAAGTGCACATTTGTTAATAACGACAGTGTGATTCAGTCGTGCAAATCTTTTGCAGGTAAGTCACGTGTATGAGATGGAAAAAAAAAGTAACGTATTTATTTTTATGACTTCTGCTCTACCAAAAAAAATCATGCATCTGATTTATGCTCACTATTCATTTGATGTGGAGAGGAAAAAAGTCACTTCAGTTATTACTACCCTTTTTTTTTATTACTACAAATATTGGCATCATTTTTCCTACTCAGCATTACGACTCGGGTTCTTAAATGAGATCAGTACAGTTTTTCTCTTTCTTGAGCATCTTAAAAGGCCTAAGATACTTGTGGAGAGTACCATTATAACTCAACGTTTTTAGTTTTATAGCTCGCGTTTGGCAACTTGAATGGACATGTGGCAGCCAGACTTCGGAAGGGGGAAAAGAATTATCTCTGAGGAATTATTTGGTTTGAACCATCAGCAATCACCACACAGAACTAACATTGAGTTATCCCCAGCCGAAGGATATCTGGCGGGGGAACTGTGGAAAATGGCAGTCACTAATTAAGCCATCAGTTTTCTGGGCAATTTGGCCTAATTGGATCAAGTGACCAACCTTGAATCACTTTTATTGACTTGACAATGGCATTTGATGTTTTTTTTTTTCCTTCCGTAATCAAGTTTCCCTCTAAATAACCCGCCCCAACCTCAGATTCTGGTTTATGTTCATCATCGTCTCGTAAATTTTAGAGCAGTGAAATTTCCGGCAGCTATAAAAACATATTGCACCATCCATGGAGAAGTGGCCGTCTTTGGTTCGTTCCCAAAGCATGTCAAAATCTGCCTCCTTTGTCTCCTGAGACTGAACAGTTTTCATGTACTGGCATACACTTCCATTCATTATCTCACGTTTAAAAAAAAACACAGTTGCCTGCCACCATAGATTTGCATATAATGCTGTGAAGGCATCTGGCACTCCGACTAGGGTAATATTATGTCATGCCAGAAAGAAGAAGAAAAAAAAAAACAATTAAAAATTTTACGTCACATCTAACTGGCAAAAATGTTGAGGCTTCACCTCGGCAGCTGATTCGAGCTTACCTCGACAAACATTGCTAGTGCAACACTAACTATTTAAAAAAAAAATCCTATTCCCATTCACAAAAAGTACACATTCACATCCTGTGCTACTTGAATTATTCCTAGTGCACTGTTTAAAAAGTAAATTTTGACATCCAAGTATTATTGGGAGGGAGGGACAGGTGCATACGGATACTTGGCTTTTACTTCCTTCACTCGTGCGCAGTCAATCACGCTTACGTAAAAGTCTGTCAGTGAAAACATGAGCTCACAAAACTCTTGCTTATTCGACTCTTTCTATTCCCTGCCCCTTTACAAAAAAAAAAGCAAACCGCCCTCGAGAAAGAAAACCAGCCCTCTCTAGTGTCTTTTTTACATCGTATCTTACCCCTGGCCATAAAAGAAGAGCAACGTAAGCCTGCTGCAATTTGTGTGTGTTTGTGTGTGTGTGAGTGCCATGGAACTGGCACTTTTAATCCGCATTTTTACAACTAACAATAAACATAAAAATGTTCCGAGACCCATCCAAAGGTGACGCCCCCACACCGTCGATGTATTTTCCACTTTTCTCTCTTCGCCCCTTACACAGTAAGGGGCAGGCTCGCACATTATGGCAAGGAAAGTCCCCGTGCAAGAGCAGCGTAAGGCTAATATGGTACATGCATGCACACATAGGTCACAGCGTGGGTCATCCTAGTTGCTCCCGTAATGCATCTTGCAAGATCACAATTCACACTGCATATGTTGTGTAAGTACAAAGTAATTAGCCAATCAAAATTTCTTCAGACGCATTCATACCTGAGTTGGAGAAGCCTGGCACACATTACTACCGCCAGGATTCCCTAATCTGGTATGAAACGCATCTCGAAGCCAGCAAATGCACAGAGAATATCAACAATGCAGTGTACTTCAAAAAGGCTCACTTGTAAAATACACAGCCTGAGAGAGCTAGCTGCCTAACCACAGGAGCAACACTGATAGGACAATGCGTGTGTGGGGGGATGGATAAAACATGGGCAAATGACCATTACCCGTAAGTCGAGGGACCAAACCTCGAATGCATTTTTACACTGTGGTGGGTGGCTTGAGCTCTTTGGTTACGACGTAGAACCTGTGCTTCTTCCCAAAGAGCCCCCACACTACAGCCATGTTCTCGATGACCACGTTGAATGGGATGGTGGCCAGGGAACCCAGGATGCAACACATGAACCGGGGTATGCCTAGCCTCAGCGGAGAGAATGACTTGAGCACCCCAAACACATACATGTAGAGTGTGACTGCTCCCACATAGGCGCAGAGGAAGTCAAACGCCAGGGAGGAAGGGAGCGGACAGATGGCTGCCAGGATGAGGTTGGAGGTGGACAAGGGAAGGGTTACCCATGAGTATAGCGAGATTATGAGGAATATCTTGTTCTTCAGGGGCACCACCGGCGAGTGGGCCACCAGGAATATGCCTTGCATCCAGCGCTTGCGTTGCTGGAGGAAGTCCCAAAAGGTGAAGGGGGACTTTTCCCACATCTCTCCCTCCACGAAGCCAAAGGAGAAGCCCTCCTTGTAGGCCATCATGGCAAAGAAGCAATCCTCCGCCACGGAGCTGTCCAGCCCATTGTCAAACGACACCCTCCTTTCAGCTCCAACCTGCAAAAGAAGAAGGATCGATTCATTAAGCATTGAATGCCAATATTCTTTACAACCACCACCGCCTGGTGGGCAGATAAGTACCTCTTTTAACACTTCATTTCCACAGAAATGATGGACTTGATTACGTCTTTAAAAGGCAACCACTGGTGCTCAATAAATCAATATATGGATTGCAGCAGGCATGCAGAAAATTATGCTATCTGATGATGACCCCTCACACACTTATCAATATGTGAGGAGTAAGTCAATTCATCACTTTAGCGTACAATGCAGGTCGGTCAGAATTGTTCACAGTATTGTTTATGAAACTTATGTGGAAGTCCAGTTGGGCTAAGTCAGGACTGATGACGAAGTGTACCATAAATGACTTATCCTAACTAGTCCGTGGCTCATTTAGACTAATTGCTAGGTAGTTGAAAAATTCCCAATATGGACTGCAATATTTATTATGCTACAAATTCAGTACCATTCTGTCATAACCACCTAATGGCTAAAAACAAGCTCAATTGCCTTACAACAAAGCTGGATTGTTCTCTTTTCAAAAAAAAACCCTTACATGAAAGACAACACAAGCTGTTCCTGTTTACCCCACTCCAACTTCCGAGAAGGCAACATGTGTATTGGAAGTTCACTACACAAGCAAACACAGTGGAATTCCCTGTGACGTTTACAGTTTTTCTTAAAAGTACTCCAGACACCTTTTTTTAAAAAAAATTCTCTCCCTGAAACTGTGCCAGTAAGAAACAGGGTCAAGTGACTTTACAAGGGGATTTCAGAAGCTCTACTTTAGTCCCAACACATCCCTGCCAACTTCACACTTGTGCAATGATCAAGGCAAGCGGCACAGTAACAGTGAGTAAAAATAATGCAATTACAAGGCACTGTACACGCAACGCATTTCTTCACATATGAGACAACACTCAACTGTTTGTTAGTGCCACATATTTATTCAAGCTCCTGCAAAAGATTAGCCCGAAAAATATTTTGGGGCTTCAATATTGGCACTGCTCTGATTCATTCAAAAAACCTTCCCACACACACAAAAACACATGCCAACAACTCTCCTCACACTCACAGGATGATGGCGTCCTTGAAAATCGGCCGCCAATTGACTTTATGGCCGTAAAACATTCGGAATGTCCCGGCATCGGACGCACACATTTTTTTGCCCTCCCCTTTCAAGTCTCTCTACCAGGAAAAATGAAGTGTATAAATAGCGAATCGCCCTATGAGAAAAAGATACCGATTGGCAACAGCTGGATTCTTCATTGTCATCTGGCAGGATGCACATCCTCCATTCATTCCGATGCCATTGCCAACAGATATGCAAATAAAAGCAACTGGAGGCTTCCTTTCCTAATGGGCGACCCCCATGCGAAATTATGCATACGGAGAGGAACCACACCATGCAATGCGAAGTGCTCCATTCCCCCCTCAGCTAATGTTCGGCCTTGCCTCTCCCCCCCTGGCACCCCTTCTGGACTATTAATTTAGCACTTCTTCTGGAAAGGTCCAGTTAAGGTTTTTGGCCCGCAATTGCGCCATTTCTATCAGCAAAAAAAAAGCGTTCTGGAATTAATTTGACCGCCCTTGAAGCACTGATCGTGACCCCACATTTTTGCTTCATATTTGTTGGTGCTGAAGAAGAAGAAAAAAAAAGTGGACGGTAAACAAGAGTTATGTAACAGGCGCCCTGGTCTTTTTCCTAGGCTAAAATAAACGTGACCATGAGAATTCTACACGCCATCGGTAAACCGCCCCATATTGCCACAGTGCAAGTAACACACAATATCGCACCAAACAGTGCAAGAAATATTGTCATGGTATGTTAACTATGGTATGGCAGGGTATGGCTGCACTCCCAAATATTTCGCATATCAGAAACTGCTCATCTGCCAGACCCATTTTTAACCTAGGAATGCACCGAGTCATATCGGATTCAAGTTACACATGCTGCATGCACGTGTGTGAGGTTTAAAAGGCAACGCCCCCTTTACCTTTCAATACGATCAGTGTCACTTGAATAAAAATATGGCTATCATCACCTAGCACCTGGCATTTGCGTGTCCCATGCCCACACCATAGATTTATATTTTATCACTAGAGCAGTGTTATGCCAATAATCTGATGAAAAGAGGTGGGGGGGTGACTCTATGGGGGGGGGGGGTAACTGGATCAATATGCCCTCCCCATACCCCGCATCTAACCTCATTTTTACTACTGCAGCGTGCATGTACCCTAAATGACCGTCCAGTGCACCTAATCGATCAAGTCCCATGGAGAACTGCAAACAAATCCATAATGGTATCCCTCTCACGTCACACTCTACGGTTACTGTAACTCCGGCTCAACATGTAATCATTATTATTGGGGAAGGCTGACGGTCATGACTGTAATAATCCACTGCATTTGAAGTATTGTAATATTCCACGATTCGTTTACATCTCATATACACAGATCTATATAATTCAAATTTGCTGTATAATGTGCTGAAATAATTAAACTTCATATTATTAAAAAAAATACGACCAATAAAATGTCATGCTTTGGTCCAAAAAAAAAATGAGTTCAACACAAAAGGTAGTTCCAACCCAGTAAATAAGACACCATTACACACAAATGAAGTTCATTTCATGGCCACACACCAAATTCAATCAATGAAATAAACTAAAAAAACATGGCATGACAATATACTATGAAATTTTCAAGCCCAAGCTCAGGCAATGGAAAAAAAAATCCAATTCACAATTAAGCCAGATTTTCTCCTAATTTTCAGCCGATCAGTACATGACGAAAGAGTGGATTAATGTACACAATTTGCAGCCACTGCAAGGCCCACATGTGGCCATCGGGGTAAATCCCCGCATAATCTTCTCGGAAAAAACTCATGCGGTCATTTTAACTCAAGGGCATCAAGGCCAGGGGGGGAAAAAAGATGTCCGGTGTCCCACATGTTTCAGTCGCATCACATTGATCCGCAGATTCCCTCAATTCATCAACGTTCATGCTTTTTTTTAAAAAAACGCCTATAAAACCGTTTATGCAAAAAAAAGAAGGCATGAATGCAGCGTGTAATGGCAGAGGTTAACCAACTTTCAGCCAGGCGCATTCTGTGGGCATAGTCACCGTGACAACGTTTGCGGCATTGCCCGCTATTTACCATCCACCACCATTTATTATTTTTTTTAAAAGGCAATTAATTTTTCCAATCCCCATTTTGGCATTCAATCCATCCGGAATGTCGAGCAGACAAGCTCAGGAGCCGCATTTTGCACTTTATATGAACTCCTCACCATTCCAAATGAGGTCGCATCCAATTTCCATGTTATTTAAAAAAAATGAACGTGGGAAAAATATGTGGGCACACCCATGACCACCTACAAGCACCCCCCGTCACGCCATCGCCATCGACTCTAATTGCTATTACTTCAATCTATATTTAAAAAAACACCTGCATTGCAGCCCTTTTGCCATTCAAAAAAAAAACATTTACGACCCTGGCATTTGTCAAAACCGTCAATTCAAGCCGTCAATTTGTCTTTGACCAGAACGGTGCCCTCCATCGATTGTGTTGTCAGGGTCTTCCAAACGATGACTGTTACGCAATCCCTTGGTGACACTCTTAATGTCGCGATGTCACATTACTCGCTCACAACCCCCGGTTGTGGTCCGCGCTATCATTGTAGGAAAATCAGGCCGTTTGCTTACTGTGAGATAGCATCGCTACCGGGTACGGAGTGCGAATTTTATGGACATGTCACCAGATATACACGTCACACTGAAGCGGATGTGACAGACCGTGACGGCTTTGCTCATCATTTTAAAAGTCGTATTGAAACAATAGCAATCGACCAATTTTTTTTTTCAAGGTGTATGTTCAGGAGGTGACACTTTACCCTGAAATTGGACACCTGTGACATCCGGACTTGACTTCCTCAAAATATCGACAAGGAAACGGTTTCAATCTGCTAAAACCAGATAGTTCCGATTGACGAAATCCGGAAACCTCGTGAGCGTCACTCCACAGTGACTTCACCCTCACTTTGGATGAATGATAAGAACCTCTTTTTCCTTCTCGGTACGCCACACTCAGCAGCATCACGAGTGTGTGTCATATCCCGGCATCGGTTTTCACGTCCAGAGAGTTGAACGCTCAGGAAATACTCCGAAACCTTGAACCAGATCGAAGTTCATGACGCACCGTATATATATAAAAAAGTGAGCATACAAAATTGTGACTCGCGTGTGTCCAACCTATCAACCCAAATATTGGGAATCGATTGGACAACCTTGTATGACCCCATTTTAAAGAGACCTACAACTTCCTCCATGTCATAATAGTGTGACAAGAGGATGTTACGGACCTTGGACGCGGATTATTTTAGGTGACAACCCCCTTTCGAGAGGGGGGGAGCTGCTGATGAAACTAAACGGTTGGTAATCAACATCCGCCAATAATTCTGCCCCCCCAGCCCACATTCAATTGCGGCAGACATCAATCATACTGCATATGCTCGGGGTACTTTCAGGCAAGTCATAAACAGCTGAGAGGATTTCTTCGAAGAAAAAAAAACGAGTCACAAACATATGGCAAAAAAAAATGAAACTGACAAGACCTTCAACGTGGTCATGCACGGTAGACTCGGATAACAAAAGGCACTTGCCATGGTTGCTGCGTACTTTCGTACATTGTCCATGCGATGTCTTCGGGTGCGTGGGCAATGAAGGCCAGCTTAACACCCCCAGAAACACAAAAAAATGCCAACGTATATTGATCCACCTGAAAAACCTGCTTCATTTACTGCCAGTTTTTTTTAAAAGGTATCCACAGACCGGATTCCCACTCAACCCCCGAAAAATTTACACTTCACCGGAACCACTTGGAAGTCTGCCCAACACATTCCAACCCGATGTCTAGCCCGAGCAATTGCAAAGTTTTTCCAACACAAAATTTGTGAAGGTCTCAACTAGTATTTCCAACAATTTTTATCTTATCTTGAACATGTCTGTGGGAGTAAAGGTTAATTATCTTGGGGCGGATTATTACTCATGTATATGGGGCAGGACATATGTACAGGAGGTCACCACGTTATGTCCATGATTCATTAGATCGCGACCTTTCGGATTAAATCTGTCTTCACTTTTTGATTCATTATACATTTCAGTTAAGTACTAACAGTCACATTTACTAAAAGTAAAACGCGTCCTACAACCAATTGTACCGCACCTGCTACCTCCCCCCAACAATTGTGCCCCACAAGGTCACAATAAATATTACAGTGCATTGTGCTCATCAATGCATGAGCTAATCAATGTTACAGGACACCTGCTGTTACTGAAAAGCCTACCAGCAACCCTGATCGATAGGTGGCGAAGGCATTGTGGAAGTAAATCGGAGAGGTCTGCAGTTGGGGGGGAGAGGGGAAAAAAATGAAAGGGGGGTATATATAAATAATTCAAAGTTTGGCGAGAGGTCATTTGCCAAGGAATTCCTTCTCATGTTTTATGAAGCAGGTGGCGAGATCTACGCTTCTGCCCCAGAACTGGTGGCCCCTAGTGTCAATATTTGGTCTGCTTTTTTGCCTTTGACATATATACACTGGGGACACCCACAAGGTTACCTGGGATTTAAAAAAAGCAACTGCTGATCAAGCTAATTTATAAACATTGGATTTTTTCCCCCCCTCTTACAAAATACAGCAAACCAACGCACTGAATCATCTGCATGAAAATTACATAAAACAATGACGCAAATGTTCATTTATAAAAACCAGTCACATCCTAACCGTAATCCTGCTTCGGTACAACGCTTATCAACATATGTACGCCACAGGGCTGTGCCATATCGCAGTATATCCCTTGCTTCTATATCAATTTGATAGAAGCGGTTCCCAACTATGAGGCAATAATAGCCAGACTTGTCTCATTAGTCCTTCACGCCATGGAAGCCACAGAAGTGACATTTATGAAGTGTCATTCACATTTTTGTCGATGCCCCTGTCCGGATATTAGGGGGACAGATGAATGCGGCTCCACCCATCCTGAACTGTGAAGGTCTTTCACCCTGATGTTTACCATCAGGTGAAAACTGCAATATTCACTGGCATGAACGGTACATGTTGAAAGCAATTGCGGCAAGGTTGTTATATATTCATAATAAAGCCAAGAGTTAAAAGTGATTCATAAGAAGCTTCTTAGGGAGCGGGCGTGGTATTCCCCACTTCCCCAGTCACTTCCCTTCTTCCTCTTCACCTGCGCATGCATAAAATAATTATCACAAGTGCCCTCCTGCTAATAGCGACAAGGCAGATTCGCTCAGCCCAAATTGCATTTGACTGAATCTGCCACGCCCTTAACTCCGTGAAAAAAAAAAAAAACGACGACAAGAGCTTCACTTTCAGGACTTCCCAGCCTCATGATAAATTCATGCCCGGCTGACTTGGCTCATGGCTTGCGCACACTAACCACAATTTTATGTCTCCCTAATGTATACTGTTGCTTATGCCGACAGAGATGTTGGCACACTATTTCTGAGGTTGGACAGACACCGAAAAACCAGTGACTGAGCGGCAATGCTTGCATTGAGTCATTGCCTTCCATACCCAAAATAATGTGCACGAGCCTTGTAAGGGTTGCCAGAAAGTAGTGCACACCTGGCATACATTTGGGGCAAGCAAAACAAACGACGCTGCACTATTGCATTTCAACTAGTAACTGTAATGTTACGCAGTATTACGGACGCTTTGAAATAACATTCACACCCAAATACATATTTGAAATTATGTATACACAGCCAATCATATGCGCTTTTAATAGCTTTGCTCATAAGCCATAAATAGCCAAGCAAACAAACTATAACCATGGATTATTCCGACCTCAATTCCGACAAAAATGTGGGCCAGTACTAAATTCTGTGGATCCTTTCAGACCGCATATCTCACAATGTGGTCACAGTATCTCCTACCCTGACCTCCACCCCTACTATGCAACGCCCATCCATCCACCCATATCCTTTCCCCCTATCTAATAATATTACAAACTGTATGATAGCAGAGGGCAGCTGATACAGTACGTTGTCTGCAGTTGTCATGACAATCATGTGATATACCATCTCATGAGCTGTGATCATGGCATATTGAGGACCCAAACGCAACACTTATTATAACATGAAAAATAACTAAGTAATACAAAATGCAAGTAGTAATTATGTGTGTGCCAACCTGAGTGACGACGTAGGATCCTTTCCAGCTGAACATTGGCTTGTGGAACATGCTGAACTGGAACCTAAGCTTTCCCATGTCATCAGCAACTCGGAAACTGTCGGCCAGAGTGGTCACCCAGTTGACCACTTGTTCGTTGGCGTAGGTGATCAGCCCTTGCCCGAACTGATGCTTCCCTTCAAACACAAAGTTAAGCACCCCGCGTATGGCATTGTCGGTCAGCAGAGTCTCTTCATCCAAGTGCACTACCCAGTCTGTGTCCTGGAGCACATTCACATCCTTCTCCAGACAATATTGGAGTGCCCTTGCTTTGAACAAAGCCCCACTCTTTGTCGCGTACACTGATGGCACCACCACTTCGCGGATTCGGGGGTGCTTCGGCAGGTTCACTGCCTTGTCACTAACCACCTCTATCATAAAGTTCTCCAGTCCCACGTCCAAACATGTATTCATGTTGCGAGTCACATTGCTCCTAACTAGTTCTGGGTAGTCCCCCCGTGTCACTATTCGAATGCACAAGAAGGGTGCCAGGAGTGGGGAGCCCTTCAGCTGAACCTTGTCTGGGAATGCGTTGTACAGAGTAAGTCCCAGAAAGTTGAACACCACCTGTGGAAAAAAAAAAATCCTTCATCTTAGCCTTGTGTGCAAATGATTGTTTAATAACAGACTAAATCAAGTCGCTTGCAGGTTGAGAGTGCAATATAAGTTTGGCCTCTTTTCATATTTGCACAATTTATGACATGTTGCTCAATTCCTGGGATAAGTAAAGTGCAGAACTGAAACTGCGCACTGAAGTTCTCCTAATAGTCAACATCAATGACGGAAATACTGATACGCTTCGTATTTATATCGCAAACCTGTACCTGCAACAGTACGCTCAAAATATTCAGCAATCTGACCTTGCTTGCTCTCTGTGCCATACTTGTTTTCCAAATTTCCATACAAAACAATCCAGGAATGACTGCAATCTATACAACATCTGAACTTGAGCACATTGCATGTCTATATGCACCTGGCATTAACAAGCAGACAATGATTTGGACTTGATACCATCAATAACAATCCGAAATCAAGCTCCTATTACCTCGTCACATGTACTGGTACAGGACTTAACTGCAATTATCCTGAATAGGCAAGCTTTCAAGTCACAGCAAGTACTTCGACACATGCACAAAATGAATCGACTAACCTGCGGCAGAGCAAGTAAGGTGAGTAGACGTAGCAGGTAAAGCACACTGGTCCCAACGTAGCCGTATTCCTTCCATGGGTCAATCTGGTCCCGCTTGTCTGGGCCCACATGGATGGCACCCGTGCATACTTCAAATGTGGTGATCACAGTCAGCAGAAGGCAGCAGTGGAGCACATGCTTGCTCCTGCTGCTAAGTGATGGCAGCTTCAAAGCATGTATCCACATCATGTTTTCACTCTCCCACCGCAGCCTCTCTCTCTCTCTCTAGGTTTCCGATGCAGCTGCTGACTGCTTCATACTTCCACATCTGTGGTCATCTGAAATGAGCAGAACCACCAGGTTCAACATGCTGAAGCATCTGGAAGCCTACACCTACTTGATACATCAACCAACAAAAAAACTATGCCAACACAATCTAGATACCAATGGCGATGGCTGTAAAATTACCCAGTAAAAAAAAGGCTTACGTCACGGTAATATCAGTTACTATCAGCAGATAGTGCCGCTACTAAAATGAGAGGCCGCTAATGAAGACAAGGGAAACCAATTCCCGGCTCTTGTCAACAGATCAATAAGTGTGGGGGCGTAATTACAAGCAGTTATTGTGCTAATGTACATAAGAATGGATAGAATAGACAAACTGTTGAGTCGACTTCAGCATTCAAATATAGGAAACCTGGGTTCATCTTTAACACTAGCTACAGTGTCACGTCATAAGCCAAGAGCTGCGTGAAGCCATCAAAAATATTGAAAGCAACCACCATGCGTAGAAGCAGCAGAAAAAGTGACACCTCATAATAATTAAAATAGGCAGACTGCATGAGGGGAACGAGCAAGAATAAATAGCCAGGCATGTTTCACATGTCACCATATTTTTGGCCCACCGACTGCAGCAAATGTTCACCCATTACTTGTCAGATCTGTTCTGTGCCGCTAAACTAAGCAAAAGACCCCCCTAACAATAAATCAATTCCATTAATAGCCCTCAGGACTCAGTGGTGCAGCATATGCCGTTTCTGCTTCAAGTTACCGGATGCATTTTCTTAACACAAAGGCTTTTGGGTTAGGTCACTGCTACAGGGAATAATCAATGTGAAAGTTTGTTTTTTCTGCCTAATAATGTTTTCTCCAATGGACTGAGATAGTGCATGGCATAATGGCCAACAACAGTTTTCGCATCTGGTATATTTCCTTGTTGGAAGGAATGCACCGATTCATTTTCATAGCCTGCTCATAAAGCAGCAATGCAAATGTCATTTACATGCTATTGCTAACAGTACAAAGGCATGTGCAAAACAGCCCACTTCAGGAAGCAAAAACAACGCATTCCTTACAATCAAGAGGGCCTGAGTTAATCGCATCAACATGATATATGTGGAGCGATTAGACCAAAGTAATTGTGGAATTTTGCCTGCCTGAACAATTAATGTTTTCACACCAAGTTTATACATTGATAGCCTTGAAAAAAGTTGGCATTGTAGTGCAGGATGTTGTACTGCGCTTGCTTGACGCACATCCCACAACAGTACAGGTCCCCCATGCCATAACTTACAATAACTCTAATAGGCAATCAGGGTTTGTTATTACATGTTATGCAAGTGCAATTCAGTAACTCCTGGCACAACTGAGGTTATAAATTTACAGAGTCGTGTCAATTTAATACACATAATCATGTAGATGCAGGCATACATAATATGAAATACTGCATCCATTTGTCAAAATTGCGACAACCCATATAATACCATAACTCCGAAACATATCAGCAGCAGTCACATAAACTGAGTCTTGCAAATTATTGTACATTGTCGAACTCTGTACTGTACACTAAAATAAATGGGCATCTCTGCTGAACAGATGGGTAGAATACATGTATAATCATAATGGAAACTAATGTGACATTATCATAACTTCATTTGCAGCCTCTCCAGATGCTTTGAAATTTGAATTGCACTACTGTAAAGTGCGAGTTACAACACATTAGCAAGACTGTGTGTAAACCTGAACATGCATTTGGCATTATTACTTTGGAATAATGTAAGCGTTTCAGAGAAGCATTTGACTCGCATGAGACGTGCATCGGATTCGAATTAGTATTATGCCCCGGAGTACATAAATTTTTGCAGTAGAATGTACTTGTCCCAGATACATAAAACATTACGAAAACATTCCGCGGCACAGAATATGTACGGCAGTATCGAATGTGTCACTGGAAGTGCGCAGAATATCCTGTCAATAAACGCACACTCCAGTGTTATTTATCTATCCATCCATCTTTTGGCATTCAGAGGAACAGAAATTATCGCTGGGAAATTATCAGTGCATTGCCACACAAGAATTAACGAAATCTATGGAATGCTGCTAATCACTAACTTCGCTTTTACTGGATAATTTTTTATGAGTAATATTTCAACAGCTACAATATTAGCAGCCAGTATTTTATGATAACTAATCTACTTTATTTATTTATCATACCCCGCGAGCTCGGCTCTCTTAGGGGGGTGGACGACCACCACTGGATAGGACAAGGGATAGGGAAGGAAGCGGCTGTGGCCTATTTTTACGGAAACGACTCCGGAATTGTCCTGGAGGGGACCATGGAAAACCGCAGAAAACCATGGTCAGGGTCGCCGGCCCCGGGATGTCGAACCCAGGACCTCCCGATTAGCAGGCGGGCTCCTTATCCCCTACAGCAACTTGCTTCGGTGATAACTAATCTACTTTATGCAGCTGAGTTAACCATAGACCTATTAACAGCATAATAGACGCACCTCCATTTCATCAGATCATACTCGGGGAGGGGAAAAGGTTTTTAGTGTACTGTCGCATGGCGATTTTTCGAGCAATTTTTTGGGGGGCGAAAAAAGTGCATCTTATATACAATAATTTTCTATATGAAATATCTCTGCACACACACCGCAACAGTGAAATTCGCACACAACCGCTGCAGAATGAATTTGCAAAAAGTTTCTACTGACTGGCGGAACATCATCATGCATGTAACCCTACGCATTACAACCGATATTCCGTTGTACCTATTCCATACACTGCCAACTCTTCCAACGTACCAACGGTGGCTGTGTACTACTACGATGAACACTTTGGTGCCTCCAACCAATGCAAATAAGTGTTTCTTCCAAGTAATATGACCGGACAGGGGTCTTCCTATTACTGATGGATTTTGTTCCAAAGAAGACGCATATTTCGTGCATAAATTAGTGGGGGTCCAGTGAACCTAATTCGGCCCCTGACCCCTTCTTTTTTTCCCCATACTCACCGTGTTGTTCCATATCCTCTGTGTTGCTCCTGCAGTGTGTTGAGCCGGCGTTCGAATGGGGATTATGCTGTGGGGTGGGGATGGGGAGTCGCAGTGCCGGGGAAAATGATGTGGGGTGGGGTCTGCCGCCCCCCCGAATCCTCTTCCTTTTTCCCCCAACTTCACACGCGGCCCTTTTCCCTCTGCCCCCAGAAGCCGGGTAAATCCCACAGGCGTCGTACCGATGTAAAAGGGGACGGACCGGCGACGGACGGACAGGGGAGAACAGGCTCCGACCGACTCCCCCGATGCCTCTACGGCGAAAGGAGCTGTCCCTCCGACCCGACGGACGCCGATATATTTCCCCTGCAGCGCCAGACGGGCACCAGATGGCTCCGGTTGGACTCAAAATGGCTGCCGGCATGCTCAACAGAAAGGGATGCTCCACCAGTCCAATCCAGTTGCTCAAGACCTCGTGGCGCAATGGTAGCGCGTCGGACTCCAGATCCGAAGGCTGCGTGTTCGAGTCACGTCGGGGTCAATCGTTCATTTTTTTTTTTCGCCCCCGCCTTTTTAAAATACTTGTTTTATTAAATATGTATGACTACATTCATTTTGTGATGATATAACCTCCGCACTAATTATCTCAAGTATGACCGCCGACTTCTTCTTCCTCGTCAGTGGATTCCCCTGACGTTGCATCTTGATCTATTGTTTTGAGTATCCATTCCATGTAATTTGGAACCCATGTGTACACACCAGGCTTGTTTGCCCTTCCGCAACCGTGGCCCCAGCTGGTCACGCCCAGAAGGACATACCTGCCTGCAAACATATTACAACGCAAAATCATTAACCGCCTTTAAAAAAAATTTTTACTGAGAGAGCTCACCATTTTCCTTGACGACTAATGGCCCTCCAGAGTCTCCCTGGCATGAGTCCACTCCTCCCTCCAGAAAACCAGCGCAGAACATTCCATCCGATATCTTCTCAGCTCCGTACACATGGGGAGCCTTGCAAGTGGACATAGGTAAGAAGGGGACTCTTGCTGACCTCAGCTGGCGAGTGTAACCTGCAATTACCACACGATAATAAGTTTGTGCGATTCCAGGACAGGCCGTATGATGGACTTGCCTGTTCCGGATGGTCCTTCAGATCCCCAGCCTGATATGGTCGCCATCGCCCCATCCACGTACGCACGTCCTGCATGCGGCAGGCACACCGGTTGAGTCCTTTCATCAAACCTCAACCCGCCTCCTTGTTCGCCTCTCCTCCCACCGACTCCTTCTTTCAACGTAACTACGGCCAGGTCATGGTTGAGATACCTGAAATATAAGTTACACAGTGTATTGATATCATTATCATGGCATGCATTTTATACCTGCCCCTGTTAAATCCAGGATGTGTGTGCACTGTGTCGACCATGGCTTCCTGCTCCCAACCTTCATACACTTCAACGTCCCAGTCACCAGTACGTACGACGTACGACCCAGGCGGATAGTCTTGGAGGCAATGAGCCGCAGTAAGGACTTGGAAAGGGGTGAGAACGACCCCTCCGCACCAGTGCACGGTTGTGCCTCCTCCTCTCACGCGGATCCCTGCTTGCCACGGGTGGGCCCCTGGGTTGGTCGACAACCCTAAGGCTATCTTGGGAGTTTGGGACTGAGGAGATATGGGGGAGTCCCAGCTGTAGGTCACACCGCATTTGAAGGTGTGATTCCTGATGTGGGGAATGGTAACAGAAGGGGTTGTGGAAGCGGAGGTCACATCCAACCTGTCGGCAATGGTGGGTCCATCAGGCTCATCAGTGGTTGCTCCAACATCCTCAGCTCGGGCTTTGCTTCTGTCGATTGTGTCACCTCCACATCTGACCACTACATCCTCATTGTGGTTGCAGTTGTGCGTACCCCATGGCTGACGTGCACATTCCAGTATGGTGGACTCGCCTCCCTCACATTCCATGCCGTCCAGCCATATCTGTCCCTTGTCATAATCGCCAATTCTATCCAGTACAGCAGTTGCTTCTTTTCCCTTCAACACGGTGCTGCCAATGCCTATGAATCCCGCTGTCTTGCAGACAACCTGAGCCTCCTCATCAGCAAAGTTATCATCACACACAGTGCCCCATATTCCCAAGTGGCGGACCTCAACACGGCCTGTTAGGGGGTCATCTGGCGCTCCACGCAGTCGGACCTCCAAAGGAGACTGTCGAACAAGTCAGTTGGTAATCAAATGCAATGAGACATGCGACTCACCTGGCACATATCAGCTTGTTCATCACTACCATCCCCGCAGTCATCTACGTTGTCACACAAGAACCTCACATGTGCACATCTTCTATTGGCACATTCCCACTGGTCGGTGGGACACCCCATTCCTTCCACCCTGCAAACCACCCCAACGCTCTCTTCCCTAGAACTGCAATCGGACACACCCCATCCTAAGAAGGGGCACATGGACAAGGAAGGTTCGTTCCCTATACACTTCACTTCGTCCATTATGATAGGGCCGGTCCCTGGGCCATATGCGGAGTGAGGGACCACCGAGGCAGCTCCCAGCGGAAATCCCAGTTCATGGCAGGCAACTTCCGCAGACCAGGGCCCAAAATTGTCATCACAGACTTGGCCCCACACACCAAACACTGAAATATACAGAAGAATGTAGTGCCAAATCATGCACAATTCAGGTAGTGCACACCTGTCATAGATACAGCCAAACACATAGCGTTCTTGTACCTTTTACTTCAAGCCTTCCTTGATTAGTTGAATTCCCTCCGACCAACCTGAGTTCAAAGCCAAGGTCGTTGGCAATAACACACTCTTGTTCATCGCTCCTGTCTCCGCAGTCATCTCGGTTGTCGCACAATTTATTATGGCTTATGCATTTTCCGTTGGCACACACAAACATGTCGGTGCAATTGATTGACGTGGAATTCAGTTCATAGTAATCCCAACCCTCGTCTTGCAGCACAGCACCGGTGGTACCAATGTTTCCATCGCTTAAGAGACATGTCAGATTTGCAGTACTGCAAGAAAATATACGTACATGTGTATGAATTTTACGGAGGCATCAAATAATGTCGACTAACTTGTAGCTGAAGGATCTGCAGATGAAGTCCTTGTTCTGGACGCATCTCCCAGCACATGCTGCGGATGTGACATACAGCCATTTTTCCCTCTCCTTTCCTGAAGCCATTCGAGCCGATCCTTTCATCCCAAATTCCTCCAGGAAAGGGGGACAATCCTCCTCGTCATCGTTCCTGGAAGAACTGATGCAATCCCTCTCCCCATCGCAAACCCACAGGGATGATATGCACTCGCCAGGGCTACACTCAAACTGATTGGTGCCACACCGAAGAACGGACTGAGTGATGGACGACTCCACAGCTAGTTTTTAGTAAAAACATGATTAGTGACAAACCAGTGCTTTTTTTCTTCTTCTTATGAATGTACAGTTGTATACCTTTAGCTTGACATATTGGAAGGTGGCAGTACTCCATCTGCAAGGGAGACACGAAGCACCAGGGCATCTCGTCATCATCTGGGTTCCGACAATAGTTGTTTCCACTCAATATGTCCACATTGCTTCCACCTCTATCTTGCTGCCATTTCCTCTGTCTGGATCCCTTCCTCCGTGCAACAATTTTTGGGTTTCTAGCCCTAAATGCGTGGAGATGGGGGCTATCCCAACGCAAGCAGGGTGTGCCAGTGTGGGAAACAGACGCACTTCCTCGGTAGCTTGCACCGTTGCCCTGAACGCAACCTGGCAAGTGCATGCAATATTGATTCGTAATTGGTAAAGTACATCAGCAAAGTTCCCATACTGACCGACGTCTTTCTGAGGCAGTTTGCATACAAATGGTAGCCTCGTTTGGCAAGGAACTGGCTCCCAAAAGAAGTATCCTGCATCACAGAAACGTCTGTTTCTGATACCATAGCATGGGAAAGTTCTTCTGAAGGCCACGCATACCGGGGCAGAAGAGGAGCCAAGAGACGACGTGGGTGCAGTTGTCTCGGAACTATCCCAACCTGCATGAAATTCCTTTTGAGTGCGAGTTCAAATGTACATAAATGCAGATGCGTACCTGGCCACCATTTCTGAAATGCAAATGGCTTTTGGTCACTTTCCCACATCCAGAGATCCATATCCAACACTCGCAAGCCAAATCCTCCTGTATGCATCCCTCCTTTCAGTGCGACTCCCTGGGATTCAGGAAGAGTGGACAGCCAACTAGACAGAACATCATTTTCCAGCTGGAAAAATGGTATCTGTGTTAGTGTCCATATTACATTAGAATTTGCTAACAATAAATAACTTACTTACCTGTGTTTGTATATCCACGAGATGTCCTCCCTCTTGCAAGCACGTCTTTCTTGCCATGCTGTGACTGGTCTTCTCAAAGTGGACCTGATAACAGCTCTCCCTGAATGGAATTTGGTCTTGGGAAGAATCACAGAGAGAAGCAAAGTTACGATAGCACCTGACAGCCACAGGTGACCCATAGTCGAATTCCTCATTGCCTCGGGAAGTGTGGATCCAACGTACTTCGCACTGGGTCAGTGAGGATTCATCTCCATCGCAGTGAATCTGGCTGACCACGACTGGGATGTCTGGTATGTCAAACACATCGCCTTGGAACACTTTATGGACACCCCTGAAAGGACAATAAAGTCAAAAAAAAATACCTGATCTGCCAGTGTTGATTGAAATTCTCATTAATAACGCTCACCTGTCAAAGCCAATCTCCCTGCAGAGAATGTCCCCTTCGGTCTCAGTCCAGAGCCCATTTCTGTCATTCAACAGTCCACATGTTGTGTTTCCATCAAATTGGTTGCACAGCACGACATGTCCTTCCCAAAGGGTCCTTCCGCCAACTAGACGTACTCTCTGTCCAGTAGGTGGCCCGGACAGCACAGGCGTTGGTGGTAGCAATGGAGCCGATGTAGTGGTAGTAGTAGTTGAAGTTGTTGTTGGCGACCATTGCTGTGATTCTGCAATAAAATTATTAGCAGATGATAAAAAGCAGCAGCAACAAAACCTCACCTGATTGCGTACACTTTACTTTAGCTGGAAAATCACAGCTTCTAATATCAGGATTGAAGAGAGTTCCTGGAGCACATTTCTGTACAAATGGTCTCCCTTTCCAGCAATTGATGAATCTCTTGCAGTCGTTCGGATGGGGAAATGCACCTGTCACACCAGGTTCAGGACATGATATCTTTCCTAGCTGGGGCTTGCTTGTTGTGGTAGTACTTGTTGTGGAGACGGTCGTGGTGGTGGTCGTTGCGATTGGTGCAGCATTGTTGTCAGTAGTGTCCTTTGGCGGCTTCAACTTTCCTTGGTACACAACAACAGGCGTATTATCATTGTTGGCATTCCTGGGCTCAACTTCTGATTGCTCCGTAGTTGTTTCATGACGGAAAAGAAGCCAAAAGTCCCGTGTCTGGGTGGCTTTGGTCACATCTTCCCAAATCTGAAAAGTAATTGCAACCGGCAGAATGTTGTCAGGAGCAAATATGCTGATGAAGTACAGCCTTTGTTCCGCATAACATTCTGCATGTTTTCTCTACGCACATAAAAAACATGGCGGGAATCCTGCATGAAGTTACACAATTCAATTTAATTCTGCCTTATCTGGCCTTACCGTGAACAACTCTAAAAGTAACTCATATTCAACAGCACTCACCGCCAACGATGGACTAATGAGGAGGAGGCCCAAAAGTACAGCAGCTCTGGTCCACAAAATCATGGTCCAACTAAGCTGACAGGAATTTGTTATTATCTCGTTAAACCTTTGACCTCCAGGTCAGAAGTGTCACGTTCTGAGAAAATCCACTGCGTCAAGCAGATGATAATACGTCACAACACAGTCACGATTTTCTCTATTGAGAAATTGTCACAAATGTCACAAAGCATTTTTGACAGATGCATTTCAGTTACTGTACTGGTTAATTATTTGTAAAACCATCCATTTCTTTTGGTTGCTCCACCCATGTAAATTTCCAGAAATGTTTCTTTTCCTTCATAATTTCCTTCTACATATCTGCGATATTGTGCATAAACACATGTATTTTCTCACTAACCTAATAATTCCGCCCAATTTCCTAAAAAAAGGTCATGATTTTCTCGACTCAATTCCATATAATTTTCCTAACCCTGATATAATTCTGGCTGTTTCCAAACTGTGGATTCTTCTCGCATGCAGTATTATTTTCAGCATCTCCAACCTTCATCAAGAAGGGAATAAAGCGAGTTGTGACTCTAAATCTATCGGACAATAGTGGGCATAATGCCCCAATAGACTATGCTCCAAGTAAGTAGAAAATTTGTCTCCACCACTGCAAAACCACTCTGACGGCGCTGGAAGTGGGCCAACTATCTTGTTGGAAACTCCTTTCTATACACAATCGAGTGAAAATTTATATTTTAAAAAAACAACGGATAACCAACAAAAGGTAACGAACATGGAAATGAAGCAATTATGGATCACACTGTGGTCGATGCCAGATGCTTGCCCAAGTAGTGCAGCAGGATTAGCATGTTGAGCCTAAACAACTACTTCCTTTCTTGATGCTATCAGAGTGGGATTAACATTGATTGGTCCCATCTGCTGACGCACAGTAAACTGCACGATATGCTTATCCTGCGCATTTCTCTGAGCATCCTACAAGTTACACAGTGAAATGAGATCCACACATGAAGAAATTGGCTGATCCTGTCCATGCAGTTGAATGCTTCATCCTGCCACTGTCTTCTGAACTTGTGGGCTCATAACCTCTTCTTCACCTGAGCAGCCCACAGAATCCATGCGAAAGAGCTGCCATGGAATTTGCTTCCTTAAATAGTTTGTTGTTTCGATGTTCGATCCAGTCCTTGCTCACCATTATTACTCTGCCTTTCACTTGCCTGGATTCACGTGTGTTTCCTAAGGCACATCTGCAAATTAAAATTAATTAGAGACATTACTATTCTTGAACAGTTACTGTTCCAGCTCAAGCAAATACTTACATCAGATGTGCGTACATCAGATCCCAAAAGGGCCTGTACTTTCCTCCCATGTTCATGCCCCTTTTCTGTATTTCGCCCTTAATCGGATTTTGGTATCCAGATATGGCAAAAACCACCCCTTTCATGATCTCATTAAATGGTATGCTCTTATTGGTGTTCTGAAATCTTTCTTCTGGTGTAGCCCACCACCAATCTGGAACATTGACATTCACGCTTTCCGCTGCTCCTTTCTTCGTGTCAGTGTGTAAGTGACTATTGGCTGTTGGGACAGAATGTTGCCTTAGCATTTGGGATGACTGGTTCCTGGGACACATCATGGATTGGCGGTAATTTGGATGGTTCAGACGTTTCAGGTAGCAATTTTTCCTTTGTTCTGTAACATTAACCTTTTCCCTTTTTTCTGCACCTTTTCTTCGCATCAGTGTGCAAGTGTTTTTTGGCTCTTGGGACAGATGCAGGTTTAGTGGCAATTTGGATGGTTCAGAGGTTTCAGGTTTGGTCTGCCTTTCATCTGTTACATTGACTTGTGCCGTTTTTGCTGCGTCACCTTCCTTCGAGTTGGCTCTTTTGGCTCTTGGGGAAGATTTCGGCTTAGCACTTGGGATGGCTGGTGGCTGGGATGCAATTTGGATGGTTCAGAGGTATCAGGTTCTTGGGATGCCTTGCCAATATTTTGCTGCTACATTTGATTCGGCATCTGCAGTCCAACAACAAAGAAACAAATGGTATGGTCACTACAAAATGTTTCAGGAGGTGGGGGCAGCCCTTTTAAAAAACTTAGCACACTGCAACTGGACTTTCCCAAATTATTATTATTTTACACACAATGAACTACAAAATGCGAACATCTGCATACAAAGGTTGGTTTACATACAAGTTTACATACGAAAACACTTCATGATGAACGTTTGTACAATAATAACTAGCAGTCTCTAAGTAATATTATCACAGAGATATGACTGCTCTCCCAAAGACTCATAGAATTGGTATACATTTCCAACTATGTATCTCCTTCGTTGCTGTTCATCACCATTAGATTGTGATCCAGGTAGACCCCATTTTGTGACGTTACATATATTTTCAAAATTAGCCTCCGAAAAATTTCAAAATTACTCTTAAAAAATTGCAAATAACTAATCAAGACAGCAACACATTGCTGCAATGCCCGAGTCCAAACACACAATAGCCGTTTCTTTTTGCTTTTCTTGGTGCATTGCGGCAGGATCTGTAGATATATACAGTGCTGTATTATTGGTCTCTGCACTTCCCAAATACTGTACCCATTGTTATAACCTCCTGAGACCCCTAGTACACCTTTCAATCACCTTTGTTTTTTTTTGTTTTTTTACGCGTTTGAGTTAGTCAGAAGGTGCTGGAAAAAACAAAGGTACAGTATACTGTACCAGGGGTCTCAGGAGGATAAAACACCATTGTAGGCATTCAGAACAATAAATTAACCCTCATATCCAGACAATCCCCATCTGCCCCCTCTTATTAAATGCGTGTATTAAATGTTTCAAATACTCACAGTATTTTTTTTTAAAAAAACAGCAATATTCATACTGTACGCAGGAAAATTATTTGAGCCTACATCAATCGGCTATGTTATAATTTGGTCGTTTTACAACTTTTCATACTAGTCCTTTTTATACTCGAAAGTAACCAGTTGTAAAATGGGGCCTACCCGTGCTAAGGTGAATCCACAAAATACCGTCATGTGTCAATGTCCGTATTCTTTCTCTCTTTATCAAATAACAACATAAAGTGACATGTAATGAACGTAATATTATAACAGAAAATTAAAACATGGAAGGCCTCAACGTTTCCTCCTACTACACTGGTGGCACAACAAAATAATACATGCTCTTGATAATGTCACACTGCAGCGTCTGACTGCCTAAGCAGTAGGAGGGAGGTTAATTGGAGTTGGCATATACAGTTACATGCCACTTCCTCCCTCTGGTGCCTGACGTGCCCATTCAATGCTGCAGCATTACAGACCCATTGTGCTACCAGAAAGCTAAAAGGTGTCAATCCATATAAACGATAATAAGATTCAGAATTTCCCCCAAAAGTAGCAAAAGAAGAAAAAGAGATGGCCTTCCAAGAGGTGGTATTAAGGCCGGTATCCACGTATGAGAATCTCGCATACGAGGAGCCGCGAGGAGCCAACTGCGCATGCCCAGATACGAGGAAACGAGAAAAAGTAGAAAATTTTCCACTTTTTCTCTCTTGCCTCGTATCTGGGCATGCGCAGTTGGCTCCTCGCGGCTCCTCATATGCGAGATTCTCGTACGTGGATACCGGCCTTTATACAGTGCGAGTGAAAAAATGAATATTGATGGGGGGGCCTAGGCTGGAAGCACATAACCACATTTAAACTGTGATAGCATCATAACAAATTCCGGTGATCATAGCTCAAGCCAGATTGTGACCGAGGGAAGCTTTCACGCAGCACCAGTTATTCTGGCTGCCCACAACAAAGTAACAGATACCCTTGACTCAACAGAACCTTGTTGCACCACAATATAGGATTATACAGGGCATTGTAACCCTTCTTCTTAAAGAATCTACATTCTGGTATAAGATACATTTAAATGATGAACTTTCAACTGAAAGGCTGTTAATATTACAAAAGAGAATGAATGGGTAAGAGACACAAGATACGACTAAAAGGATGTCTAACTGGAGCTCATTCATTCTTCTAAGTGATAACAGCAGCCAACAACGGCATGGAAAAGGAACTTGTCACAAAGTGGAAATTTATTTTACCATTACTATCAAGGAATGCTAATCATAGGTTTACTTTAATGCGCTACTTCCACCTGCTTTGTCTTAGGCCGACAGCTGACAGATGGCTGTGTACGCATCTAGTTTGCACTTGCCCTTAAACAGCATCACTGGTTGGTGCCAACTTTTTCAAAATGACACTGTGGAAGGCAATGCTTGGCTTTGCACCATTGTTGCAACACTCAACAGTGGGAAGTAACATCCTGACTAAAAAGAATAGCAATACAGAGTGTTTTCACATTCACACAGTTATAAACGTTGACATCAATATTCTTGCAACTGTTGGATTTGTAGATATAATGACATTGTATGATGCAAAGGTTTCATCATTACGTTCATATACCCCTCCAATCTATAGGTGATGAGGCAATACCAGCTCAAGATGTACTGCCATACATACTGGAGGGTTTACTAATTTAGGCAAGAGGTCAACTGCAAGTGAGAAATTCTTGCAATTACAATACCAGACCAATTAAATGGAAGACATGCCCTTTATTTCACCTCCCACGCATATTTCCAAGATAAATTGCAGTATTTGTTGAAAGTTGTGCCTTTGTTGCATCTCACACAACTGTGACTTCAATAATCATGAATGTAGTACGGAAAATAACGAACTGTAATGTTATGATACCATTACTAACAAATCTAGATGCAATTACAAGAGCCTCTAAATATATTACTATGCAGACTGCATGAATGTTGCAACACTCTGTACTACCTATCAACAACTGAGACGAATGCGAATGTAATGATTAAGAATCGCACCCAAAAAATTGGTCACTTGAATAAAAATCCGATCCAAATAAATAGTGGAATATGTGACACTCCATGTGACATGAAATGGTCATGGGATTCAGCAAAAAACACTTGAAGTGGACAACAACCTTGTTTGGGGATTAGATCTACATGACATAAAAAAAAAAAAAAAATGCAAATGAAGAATTTGCCACACTTATAATGTAAACCCAGGTGATCAACCTGGTAAACCTAGCACCATTTTATCTCTTACGGACCATTCTGTGGCTGGTGCCAGGATCGTCCAGAGGATTCCCCAAGTGCAGCGGGACGCATCTCCTGAGGGTTGCGTACAACCTCCTTCCTCACCACTGACAAATTGGGGTTAATACGGATGGCATTGGCCTGCTGCTGCTGCTGCTGCTGCGGGGTTAGTTCCAAGGGATCACGTTCACTTCCATGAGCACTCTGCGCACTGAGCAGTGATGACAAATTCATGAGATGCTGCTGCTGCGCGGTTAACTGCAAGGGATCACGTGCACTTCCATGAGCATCCTGTGGATTGAGCAGTGATGACACATTCACCCGCTTCTGCTGTCTTCCCTGTGCATTCATGTGCTGCTGCATAAACTGAATTGGCTGATCTGGCCGACGTGGCTGTGCAGTTTGTGCTAAATTGGCCCTCATTTGCGTCTGCATCAGGAGATTCCTGTATTCAGGGTCAACAAATGCCATTTGTGATTGCTGCTGGGTGTACCCAACCTTGGGTTGCATCCCCTGGGTCTGCATCATCCCCTGGGTCTGCATCATCCCTTGGGTCTGCATCATCCCCTGGGTCTGCATCATGCCCTGGGTGGACAAAGGGAAAGTAAAAGTCACAAACTTTACACCTCTCCACATCATTTCCTACTGCCCCATGAAGGCAAAGAATACCCCAGGAACAAATTCACTGCATCACATTTAACTTGTGCTTTTGATGGGAAGGATGCACGTGAAGTTCATGCAACATTACCACCCACCTGCTATCTAACCTCTCCCTTCTCCAATCTCCCCGTCATACACTTATTTCAACTGAAGTTGGAAAAGAAAATATGTCCCAATATAAGTGCCAGTTTTAGCTTCAGTTAACAATAACTTTGCACTGTCTGGTTGTTATCAGAACATTACCACAGTGGGTAACATTTTTGATTGTCCTTAGCAATAGCTGCTCAATACTAACCATCTCAGCAAAAAAAAAAAGTCTAACTAAATGGACATTTGTAGTGCCCCACGACGGCAGCGGTTGAGCGCATTGTTTTTGATTTATTCAACAGGAGTTGCTAGGCGAAGTGACTTTCATGTAGGGCGCCTTGTTCGATTTTTCCAGGCGAATGGCGGCCTTCTTGGAATAGCGGAACTAGGCAGCGAAAACGTTGTTAAACTCAGTGAAGATTGACCAATCAGCGAGCTCAGCAGTGCTGATAATGGCTGCGGCAACCGCTGAGTTTAGCAACGTCCTCAATACATAAAACGTTTTTGTCTGTTACAGGCAGAGCCTAAACACCAAGGGGCTACCTTTGTGTTAAGGGTACGAATGTACACTTAAGCGCTCAAGCTTGACAGTTCAGTTAGGTTATGGTAAAACATCAGCAAGCACACTTGTTCTTTAAAAGTGGAGGCGGGTAAGCGGTGGTTTTTGAAAGCCATTATTAGCAAGGTGTTGCAAATATGTACCAGAAAGGGCCTCACTTAGTTATACATCAGTTACGCAAGAAGTTGACTTTACTACCTAGCAAAACCTGATGTTCCCCATTAAGCTCAACAGGGCCAACAAAGAGGTACCATAAATGTATTTAGTGAAACCCATGCCGACTATAGCCCACTAATAAATGCTTCACATGGTGCACCTACCAGTTGCGGCACTTGGTATTGGGTCATTTGCTGCATGGCAATGTTAACCCTCTGAATTAACTCCTGGGATGGCATATTGGGATGCTGAAAGCGAGAGAGAGAGAGAGAGAGCGATCAACCTCATGTTCTTATACTAATGAAAAATGGCATCTTCAGAGTTAGTTAGAAATGGACAAATGAGGGGAATACTTTGCTGAGTACATGTGGGAACCAGGGAGTAAAGCAGTTGTCACCAGCTCCTTACCCTTTCCTTTAACTGTGTGGCAATTTGCGCAAAGATCTGGTCACTTCCTGCATAAGCATAGAGGGTGGGATCTGCAATGAAAGTGATATTTTTTATTACTAATGAGGTACCTCTGAAGCCCACAATGATTAATGGAAGGGCTACAATATCATGTAATGATCTGTCTATCTATTCTGTTTGGGATTCAAACAGGATTCAAACCATGCTAACAGTTGCAGCTCTTTACCCTGCACCAAAATGACCGTATGGAATGCGGTTCAGATATGTCCCAAGAGTTAAAACTTTTGAAACATATTTATGGGGAAATAAAATCTATATTTGGCATATCACAGTTACTAAGAACAAAGTACTGCAACTTTAGTATTACAATGATGAAAAACTGCAGCAGTGAAGTGGTTTGTATTTGATATATGTGGGCCACGTTAGTGACAGAAATGATTTCAATGCGAGTTACTAGACTCTTGAGTTTGGAAGCATCAGTCTTACTTATGGGTGGCGGTGGTAATTTCCCAGCCTTCTCATCCTCATACTCCTGCCAGGCAGTCTTCCTCTCCTCCTCGGTGAGACCTTCCTCCAACACATCCTCCAGTAGAGAATCGTGCTCATGGAACTTGACTATCCACTTCTTCTGCCTCATGAGCAGCTCTGCCAACAGTCGGTCCTTAGGCAGCGCTGGCGTCTCCCTCTCATCCTCCTTCGCAGGAGTGAACTGGTAAAGCTCCACCAGGTCAGCAGCATTGAAGTGCCGTTCAATCTGCTGCTCATCAACCACTCTGCAGGACAAGCTTTGCTTTGCCACCTGTTGAGAAATTAAACAAACAATGCTAACTGAGGCTCTGTTACAGCAATACAGCGTGTGGAATTAGTACATCTTTAATACACCATCCAAAGACGAGAAAACCTCATCATTGCATGAATTCTGACAGGATTTACCACAAGAACTAGTCATGCTATGTCAGCACCAAGTTTCTCCCGTCAAGGTCATATAATCAGGCAACACACTGTTACTTCTGCTGCAAACTTGAAATGAAACCTCGATGCAATGTGGGTCAATCTTTCCCGGAAATGTATGGCAACATAAAAACATGGCACTACAATTACAAGGAGAAACTATACTTCCTCTATTCTTTTCCTGCCCATGAAATTACACAAATGGTAAGGCTTGCATGGAGATAAGTGCCGCTTCAAAAATTAGTACTACTAGTACTGTTGTTGTTAAATGATCAACAAATCACACACCTGCCGTTGATAGATCTTCTCTTCCATGCTGCCTTGTGCCAAGAAACGGTAGACATAGGATGGCTTGGTTTGTCCAAAGCGATACACGCGAAAGATACTTTGTACATCATGTGAAGGATTCCAGGAAGCATCAAATATGATCACACGATTAGCAGAGCACATGTTGATACCAAGCCCTCCGGCTTTTGTTGAAAAAAGGAAGAGGCGTCCTCTGTGATTCCCTGGTCGGTTAAACACATTGGTCCACTTCTTCCGCTGCTCCGGTGGGGTACTGCCATCTATTCGGAAGTAGTCAATATCACGCACCCACTTTGTTTCCTCAGCCTGGGACTTCTCAAGGCACACTTCAATCAAGTTTAGAGACAGAAGACTCTGACTGAACACCAAGAGCTTGTCACCAATTAGCTCGCACTCTTTCAGAATGTCCATGAGTAGTGTGATTTTTCCACTCAGTTCTGGATTCTCCATGTCTTCCTCAGTCACGAACTCACTCCACCAATCCTCTACTGGTAACGCCACAATTTCCTCTTCCTGCACTTCCTCCTCTCCGTCCTCGTTTTTCTGATTTCTGAGGCCCTTCCTGCCACCCTTCCTCTCCTTTCCAGTGAACTTCTCACCCCCACCAGAGTTGTCCGAGCACAAAACAACATCTGAGTTGCTGGAAGACTCTGCTGAGGTAGTGGAGTCATCGTTGATAAAATCATCCATCTCCGAGTCCGTTTCGTCCAGTTTCTACAAGACAAGGACTTGCGTTACTTTTGAAGAACATCAACATTCGGCTGACATATTGCATGAATGATGATGCAACATCTCTCTATGACACCCTAAAAATAGTGTTGTCCGATTGACACTGCACCGGCTACACTCGGTGTAGGGAGGTGACGTCACAGTGCAGCGAGTGTGACCCAGCACTGGGGCCTCGAATCGGACACCTCCAGTGCAACCCAAGATGGCCGACAGCAGGATTTCCACAGGATCGTGCACAGGATCGTGGGCACCTTGGCGGTTTGACCTTTTTTAGCTCTTTATAACGACGAGCAATTAATACTTGCACGCTAGGGGACACGGTGGTCTAGTGGCCAGTCCAGGGGCTACTGGCCAGCCAAGCGTAAGGTCCCAGGTTCAAATCACCCTCCATCCGCCGCCATCTTGCCAGCCCGTCTTCGCGCCTTACACCGCCTGCCCCACCTTCTCCACTGGTGCAGCGAGTGCAGCCCCCCGCTTGCACTGGTGCAGTTACACTGGCGAATCGGACACGCTGCTCCCGGTGAATCGGACGCTTTTTCCTGCACGAGTGTACACTGGCTACACCAGTGCAATCAATCGGACAACACTTATGAGTCTCCTTCAATTCTGTTATGGAGAGAGGAACTGTTTTGCCCATCATTTCTACCAGATCAGTAATTTCCAAAAACCTGTCCACTTGAATTTTACCAGTGTCCTATTCATGCAATGTAAACCAATAGTAGTTCTTCTGACACGAAATGACATTAAAATGGGATTAGGCATCTTGGAGTGAGGAAAATCTACATTTATCATGCCCAACAAAAACAAGTATGAACACACCTTGGCATCACTCCTGATCTTGCTCAGCCTGAGCACATAAGGATGAGTCCATATTCTCTGCAGGTACTGGTAGTCAGCAAACAACCCAACTCTTCCACTTCCACTATTTGGACCACCTTGTGCCTTGTGTTCCAGGTAATGCCTGTACATATTAATCTGCGGCTGACTCATCTGGACTGATATGACATACTCGTACTTCTGGGGTAGGAATGGAATCAGGACACGATAGTCAAGCCTCTGCACTGACGCATCTAGCAGCTTGTGAAGGACATGGGCTCTTGTCTTCATTTTCTTCACATCACGGATGGTTGAATCTGCATGTTGGCCATTGCTGATGGGGTTTACAAAGCGGTTGTTGAATTCCTGACGGGTTCCCAGAAGGCTGGGCTTTACAAAGTCAACCATGCAGTGATCTGAAAAAATAAAACTTCAAATGTTGAGTGTATAATCACCATAAAATTCATCTCCTTACTTGAGTAATGGCACATAGCAAGTGTGAAATCTGTATAGTATAGCAAAATCACTATGTTCAATAAAAATCTTCCCTTGGGAAACCTGCAAGAACTAATAAGGGCCCATGCATACCTCAGATGAAGTCAGCACTATTAGAATAAACTCACATTCATTTAGGTTGTTTTGGAGTGGCGTCCCGGTGAGGACAACCCTCTTCAATGTCTTGATTTTGCTTATCACCTTGGAAAGAGCTGTGGACTGGTTCTTCAGCACATGGCCCTCATCACAGACAATCATGTCTGGGCCTGGGTCCAACAGGTACCTTTCAAATCTCTGCCTAAGATTCGCCTTCACTCCTTTCCGAGCACCAGCCAAAGTTCGAAAGAGGTCATAACCCATTATCATCACTCCACCTCTTCTGTGCCACTGTCCCAGAACATCTGCTCGGAGTGCATTGGTCTTGAACCTGGTGAGTTCTTGTACGTCTACTTCGTCGTCAATACCCGCCAGCCAGTTTTCGAACTCAGACACCCAGTTGAGGACAGTGTTAATGGGACAAACAACCAGCACAGTCTTGACGTTGAGATCCTCGTGTGTGAGAACAGTGTGGACCAAGGCTATCACCTGCAGCGTCTTGCCCAAGCCCATGCAGTGTGCTAATATGCATCCTGAGCCAGGATGTTGTTCCTTTACCCGCTCCACTGATTCAAACAGAGCATCCCACATGAACTTGATGCCCTTCACTTGGTGGGGCTTCAGCTTCTTCACCAAACTTGGCTCGACACTCACAATCGGCTCCTTTGTTTCTGTATCAAAGTCTAGTACAAATTCTTCCAAGGGCTTGCTTTCATCGGTGGCTGTTTGGAAGATTTTGTTGTACTAATGAGAGAAAAAAGGAGCAGTTATTATACATATATGCCGTGAGTATAACTGTTATACAGGTGTCATATATCCATACATCATCTATCTTCATCCGTGTATATGTTTTAAAATAATTTCAACAAAATAACATACCAAATGTTGACAATGGCTATCTCAACTTTTCAACCGCTCTTAGTAAAGTCTCCACAATTATAAAACGTATTCCAGCTCAAAAATATTTTCTGGGACTTAACGATTTGTAGCATAAAACTGCAAAATAATCTCACCTCTTTCTGCCGATCCTCAATCCTTTTTCGTCGATCCTCCTCCTCTTTGGCTGCTGAACGAGTTTGTGACTTAAGAGCTGTGTCTTTTATAATTTTTTTGATGTTCTTCCTCCCTTTTCCTGGAGACTGAGATTTGAAAACTGTAAGCATCAGCTTTGCAGCCGTGTAAACCACAGTTATTATACCTTTGAGGAGTCCACAATTTGGACATCACTTGAGTTGGGACTGGAGTCACCACTGCTGGCCACCCTTATTCTCCGCCGACGTTTATTTCTGCAATGAAATTCAGGCATTAAAGCAAGGCTTAACTGCGGATGTGTAACATGCCATACTTGGAACTTTTCCCAATGTCTTCTGAACTGCTCGATGCTTTCTTTTTATCGGAATCGGAGCTGCTTGAGCTTGGACTGGTAATTGCCTTCACACTCGAGTCTGATGAAGCAATGCGAATGCGTTTCTTGCGTGGCCTGCAAGGCAAATGCATGATTGAGATAATCAAGTGCTGCTGTCCCTGACAGTTTGGTATCTGAGTACGCATGATTTAACCTCTGGTGCCGCACAGCAGCCTCTTTTCTATGAAATTCCATAATAATAAACAGCTCAACTCACGATACTGAAGGCTTAGCATCATCACTATCGCTGGAACCCAATTTGACAGGCTGTCTGCGACTCATGGCTTTCTGTACCCTACTTTCTTCTTCACTGCTGTCGGTCTCACTCAGTTTTTCCTTGAGGAGCTTGTGCGTCTTAACGCGTGTCTGCATTCTGGGTTCCTGCAAGATTTACAATACAGCATTACCATGCCACTGCATTCAGTTGCAAAATATTACTTCATCGAATTCTTCGTCAGATTTCTTCTTCTCCTCTTCTTCCTCCACCTTACGCTTCTTTGCCTTTGGTTCCTCTGAGGTCTTCCTTGACCTCCTTTTACCAGTCACTTTGACGCTGCCCTCAGAATCTGTAAACATGACAGAAGTCATTTAGGCCAGTTCGAATATAAAATGTGTGCAGGTGATGAGATTATCCTTGAAATTATCCTTGCAGAATTTCAAACAGTGACGGTAAGTTTACAATCATGCCACAGTGTACGATTGTGCAAGCTAGGCAGGTCAGCCTAACGGTTTAAAATCGGCCAAACTGCAATGGCAGATTAAATTATGGTATTGAGAAAAAGTGTAAATAATTATGTGACTAATGGAGTACGTTGCTAAAATCAGCCACTGCCGCAGTGAAACCAAAGAGTAACAATAAAATAAAAATAAGGAATATTCTTATTTTACTGTTACTCTTTTTAGCAACGTACTCATGGTATGACAACTTTGTTGGCAAGAACTTTGAATTTGACACTAAATAGCAAAGCAGTCAGCAAAGCTACTCATGCAGCTCGATAAATTCACGTCAGCGTGACACACAAAGCCATGATAATTACCCACATGTCATTATTATTGAATGCACCTAGTGCAGTATTTGCACTAGTAAAATCAGCCTGCCTTATTATATCAAATGACATTCTAAGGATTGTGGTGAAGAACTTGTTTAAAAATTTGTGAAATTAAGCTCACAAAATACCAAATTTACAGTAAAAGTGTATCCTTGCTTCCTGCCACAGCCACGCCCTTGTAGGCTTCAACAAGAAGTTTAAAACATGGTGAAGAGCCAGCTGTGCAGGTGAACAGGTCAGTGTTGTGTAACAATTATTTCATTCATGAAACACACATGCACTGAAATTACACAACGTCCAGCTGTTGCCAGTAACTGCCATAAATGAAACGTTCATAATGCAATAATATGCTATAAAGCTTTTAATATATTTGCTTTATTTTTACAGGTATTTATAAGCAAGCAAGATGTGGTCATAAAAAGTAGCTCACCAACGACTGGCACTAAAGGTATGCATAAGAGACAAAGCAATAGTTTGGTCTTGGCAAAGATATGCAATGTAATTTGTCACACTCAATGGAAACCTTTTCAGCAACAAAATTTTTTCACTGATTCGGTTGCAGACACAATGGAAAATGGCTTACCAGAATTCGATGAAGCCAGCAAATTTTCTTTGGCTACTTGATTGGGATCCTCCGATGCGCCTTTAATTTTCAGTTGTTCATTATTCTTCACTTCAGCTTCATCTACAATGACATAAATTGTTACTCATACTGTATCAGTTTAGGCAAGTCACATTCATGGAATACCACCAAATACTTATTGGTTGATTTTTTTAAAAATTATCACAGTTCTCCCTAACATCTTTTTCAAAAATCTGGTACCTCACTTGGCACCCGAATTGCACCAACTGCTATTGCACATATTAAATGTCATATGATACATGATAATCAAATACCTTATTCGAGCTCTCTAACTGGTACCAATACATCTTGATGTCAATGCACGAGTAAAAAAAATATAAACTGCATAAGCTTAAAATAAACAAATATTTACAAAATTCAGTGGAAAGGACAAGTTTGCATTATTCTTACGATATGTTGGTGGACAAAATAATGGCCTTGTCCTCCTACGAAAAACGAGAAATCGGTGGGCAGGACAAACAGCAAGAAATACCCTCATCCTCCCAGTGTGAGTCCACCTCTTGTGCAAGGACAAATCCATTGTTACTTCCAACAATGCCATTCAAAATATTTCTAAACAAAAATATGTCTTGCCACCCTGGAATTATTGAATGTAATCCAGGGCAGTAACAAGAAACAACTTCCTTTGCCTAGTGGTTTTGAAGTCAGAAGGAATCTCATTGTTGCTTAATGACCTCTGAGTAACCCTTTTTGGACTGTCGTGTGTCTCATAATTGCTACCTGCCCATGACCTTGAAGATAAAGGGTGAGGAAAGGGGCCTATTTTTGGTTGGGAAACTCGAAATCTGACTCATGTGATTCGTAGGTGCCTGGTAGGTGCCTTTTAGGGCCGATTTCTCGAACAGTGGTTCAAGTCAGTTTGAACTGGGTTTGCGTCTACACGCTGGATGGAGTTTAAACTCCCCTTCCGAGTGTGTGTATTTCTCGAGCGTAAACATACCCTCGGTTACTATGTGAACGACAAGACTCGGTTAGAATTACGCCGTTGCCACATGTCGCGTCGTCCCCATTTTCCCGACCCGGTCAGAGCTTCAGCGCGAGTCTTTACCGGCTTGTAAACAAACTCTAGTCAGCAAGTCTCGAAGGCGGAGTGAGGGACATCGCATTTGAAAGTGACATTTTTTGACTAGTTGCCGACGTTACGCCGTAAAATGATTTTTTATGGCACTTTTTGGAGGCCAAAAAATTCACGCTGTGGACCCTGGATAGTGCAAATCTTTGTCTTTCTAATGATATTTTTGAAACTCGGAAATCGCCATTTGCGTAATCATAATTACGTTAATTGCACACCTCTGTTATCTCGGCCGTTTATATTCCGAATTACTTCGCGAATGTACCGACGGAAAGCCAGAAATGTGCGCGATAAAATTACATAGTGCTACACTAAGAATTTTAAACGTATTTAAAAGTATCGCCGTCTATTCCCGCCAGAAATCGGGCTGAGTACTTGTCTATTAAACTTACTAAAACAATACTTTTGAAAATTTTAGTGTAATAGAGCACAATGTAATTTTATCACGCACATTTCTGGCTTGCCGTCGAAACATTCGCGAAGTAATTCGGACGAGAAACGGCCGAGATAACTGAGGTGTGCAATTAACGTAATTATGATTACACATAGTTGCGATTTCTAAGTTTCAAGCATATCATTAGAAAGACAAAGATTTGCACTATCTGTGGTTCACAGGGGGAATTTTTTGGCCTCCGAAAAGTGCCATAAAAAATCATTTTGCGGTGCAACGTCGGCAACTAGTCAAAAAATGACACCTTTCATTGTTGTTCCCGGCATTCCAAACCCAGTTTATTTCAGATAACGGCCGGCAATCGGGCCGTCAGATGTGAACCGAGTTTAAACCGTATCCATGGTTTGTTTTTGCCTCGAGAAATGGAAATTTCTCTGAACTGGGTTCAAACCGGACTTGAACCTTGTTTACATTTGAACCATTGTTCGAGAAATCGGCCCTTAGTTCATCAGTCCAGTTTTAAAATGTCGGGGAAGAGGAAGGGGTTGACACAGGTTCAGCATATTGCCCGAGTCTGGGCTGAAGGCCCAATGGAGCAGGCGAAATTATGATTTTGCACCCTATTGAGATAAGGTGCTTATTTTTGCTCCCCCCATTATCCTCTCTTTCTTGAGGGCAAAAAAAAATAAATAGTAACGTCCTTGATCTGGTTATAGCTGAAACCTGTCCATTACGGAAAAATTTTGGGGTCCCATGCGATTCCGCTATACACAGGTTTCACTGTATTATAATTATGCATAGCCTTACATGACTCAAAAACTTATGTGCAACAGTATTTGTGCAATTCTGGTGCCAATTAAAGTAGCTACATTTCTGAAATGAACAGTTCACTCACATGCAGTACTTTGCAGCAAAATTGTAAATAGGATTTAAAAGCTCTTGTACAAACCTGATTCCTCCAAGTCTGAGCTGCTGTTAAAATAGATCTTACTCTTCCTTTTCTTATTGGTCGCATTACCATCCTTCTTAGACTTGGATTTCTTTTCTTTCTTCTTCTGTTTTATTGATTTCAGATTTTCCAGCCTGCTGATTTCTGTATCTGTATCAGCACCAGAGGTGTTGCCAACTTTTGTTCTCTGTTGCTTAGCAGGAGTTGCATCAAATAGTTTTACATAGCCATCCACTTCCAGCTGCTCTACTTTAGATGGTGATATCGGTGAGAGTTTCACTTTACATGGACGGATAGCAGGTTCAGAATCAGTGCTGTCAGCATTCTCATTATCAGCAGCATTGTCACTTGCACTGGATGAAGTTTGGTAGTTTTTAATCTTAGCAGCACCCTTGGACTTCGAGCAGTCAGAAGCATTCTTCTTTTGCTTGCTGTTGTCATCCCTACTGCGACGAGACATACGTTTTTTACGCCTATGCAATGGTGAGTAGTCAGTGTCACCTTCATCACTGCTCTCCAGCAACGCCTTTCTAGCCTCTTCGTTCTCATTCTTAAATGCTTTGGTTTCCAAATCAGATTTTGTGTTTACTTCCTCATCGGTCTCCGGCTTTCCGTCACCTTCTTTGGCCTTTGATGGGCTCTCAATATCACTGGTCTTTGAAGGGCTCTCAATATCACTGGCCTTTGAAGGGCTCTCAACATCATTGGCTTCTTCCATGCCAGAATCATTATATGGAATTGCAGGGGAGGCCAATGCCGTTGATGCATGACTGTCCACTTCCATCTTCTCATCATCTAGCATTTTCTGCTCACTGCCTGACTGTTCTGATTCTGGTTCACTGTTATTAGCGCAGGGACTTGGACATTCATCATCGCTGGTTGGAGACTCAAATTTGTCTGTGACTGGAGGGGATAGTGGGCTTGGAGCATGGTCATTTTCAAGAGCCTCAACCTTAATCTTGGATGTATCCGTACTACTGCAAGTTTCCCTGTCAACAGTTGAATTCCTTACATCTTTAGGTGAGGATCTACCTTCTCTAATGCTGGTGCATGGATCTCTGTCGGTTGGGTCTTTGACATCAGGCACAGGTGTGTCCATTGCATCACTGGTGCTCGGAACCGGATCCATGCTATCTGGCACGCATCTGAGGTTTCTTTTCACTAATGGAGTGGACGTCATGACCGGGTTGCCCACACTGGGATTGTTCTCATTATACTCATCCTCATTCTCCGCACCAACCTCACTATCATCAACGTCTATTGATGCAAGTTGTTTAGTCTTTTTCTTCCTCTCCGTTTTCTTCCTGTTTTCATCCTCATTCTCTGAATCAACCTCACCATCATCAACTTTTATTGATGCACGTTGTTTAGTCTTTTTCTTCACAACAGCTTTCTTGGTTTTGGTTCCATGAGAACCTAACCACAGCAAATTCTGGTCATGTTTCCGCAGCATGTCCATCTTATTCTTGATAACCTTCCTTAATTCAGACACTGGGTCATTTCCACTCAATGCCAACAATGCCTCCTTTTTCATGTCACTTCCAATCTCCCTAATGCTTTCAGCTATCGACTGGGGTGTCCCCTTTTCCGCTTGGCTCTTGTACAGTTCAAGTGCAGCCCAGCACACAGCTCTCAGACTCCACACAGACTGAGTATCACAAGCAAAGCATATCCACTCTAATTCGCTCTCAATATCACAAAGAACCTTCCGGCCTAAGTTGGTGCGCACACACTTCTTGCAAAAGACATTGCTGCAGGCACTACAGCAAATCATATTTCCACCCTGGGCACACCACCTACAATACAAATAATGAAAATTACTGTTCTACTCTGCAGACCTGCATCAAAAGTTTAATCTATCAGATGGACACACTCTTGGTGGGAGCTTATTATTAGCCAATAAACCTGTGCCATAAACTTCAAGATATGTCTGGCTGAGAAACATTCCTTTCCACATTTGAAGGCACTTCATTAAGAGAGCAAGTTTTCTTATTATTCAGCCTTTTTGAAACATGAAATTGTAACAAAATATAAGTGCATAAGTGCTAGAAATACCCTCATATGGTAGATAATAATTCACATATATCTTTCTAGTGTAATGGTATTCCAATTTGCACAAAATATTAGTGGTGAGAAGAGAACAGTATCTCCTGCAAAACTAGGGAACCTACATGCTGGACGAGGGGACACAGACCTTCACTCTGAAAACACTTACACAATTGAAACATTATGTACACGAGTGAATTCAACTAGTACATCATTTGCCAATGAGGCAATTAAAAATATCATAAAGCTTCACCTGCAATACTTTTCCCAGTCATCATCATCCTTAGGAAACATGCCATTCCCATAGAACTTGGAGCACCTGCAGCACACCAGCACCTGGAGGGTCGGATGGATTCGAACGGCCTTCATGTTGGGATTCATGTAACACCGGCAGGCAGTGCACACCAGACGCATATTTTCTATATCAGTCACATCTTCAGTTAGCCAAAAGAAGGGGGAAGGAAGCATTAGATATACACATCCCATAGAACACAGTGTCAGAATATGCAACAAAATCAGTTATGAAGTGTATGGATAAAGCTAATTACCAGGAAACATATCCAAGTGGTGAGCTAATTCTTCATCACATGAGGGCACAAATGTTAGGAGAACATGTTCCTCAGGATTTGGTGAGGAGTCAGAGAATGATCCAGACTCCGAATACTCATGCTCGCCGTTATCCAAGGTTTTGGAGCACGAGGGTTTATTTTCCTTGCCATTGCTTCCAATGTATGACAACTTGACTGACACTGAATGACTTAAGTTTGGATTCACTTCAGTATTGCTTTTCTCAGGCATGGCAGGGCCGGTTGATTCAGTAATCGTCTCCTTCTTCAAATTTGAATCCACACTGACATCAGGTATAGAATCTTTTGATGAATTTACACCTACTGGTGAATTTTGCTGTGGTGATTGCTCAATTTCTTCTTCTAATTCAGGCACATCATCTGACTGTGATAATGGTTTTTCTCCAACCGAGTGCCAAGTTTCTCGCGATTTATCACTTACAGGTGATGAATCACAAGACAATTGGCAATGCATGTCTGGAACTGTTCCATCTCCAGCATTGGATTTGTCCAGGGTAGATTTATCTGCGCAGTCCACCTTTTCTTCCTTCACAATTGATTGCTCCTTGTGAAAGCTGCCAGCACCTGAATTGACAGGTGACATTATGGTTTCTTCTAAGCTATTATCGTCAGACACGTCTCCTTCCCTCTTTCTCATATTGCACCCAGAATCCCATGGGCAGTTTGGAAGACTAGTCTTACTGCTTGGAGCTTCAGAATGACATCTGGAAATAAATGTTTAAGACACCTTTTAGAGCCAGCTGCGTCACTGCAGGTGCATAACTGCATGTGGGTAATGGCAGGTTCAACCATGCTAATAATTGTTTGAGAAGAATGACAGCTACATTTCATGCACCTAAAGAATTTTGCACCACAGGGAAACGAATTGCGCTTACACTCACATCTGTGGATATTTCATTCACACTTAAGAGTCACATTCAATACCTAACTGCAAGATGCGGCTTTGGTTCTCTATGGGCAATTCCGCAGAAAAGCGGACATGAGATGTGATTTTTCAATCTCAGAGCAAGTGGTATCTAAGCACATAAAATCCAAGAATGGACGCCATAGATTCATTTGCCATATTACTTTCTGACACTTTCAAACCCAGTGGCCCAGAATCCGTTGCTTTCCAAAGTGCGGCCTCTCGGGTTTCCGTGCGTGTAACATGCATTGCCATCGTATTGCTCACTGTAGTGGACTTATGAAAGAAGTGAGACTGTTTTATATCATGTCAAAAACAAGGAAATGACCTATGATCGACCCGTATAATTTTCCCATTTACGTGACTGTATCACTTTCTACAGCCATATCAAAATGTGCCATTTTTAAGTGTTGGTGAGTTATGAACTTTTGCGAATAATTGGCTGTGCACATCTGCTTTTTCAAATGGAGCCATCAAATCTCAGATCCTTCGTAAAGTGGGCTTTACACAGTTGTTCCTACTCCGACTTCGACTGTATTCGAACATTGAACCTACTGTGTAAATGGCATTCCGTGTCGGAGCCAGGGAGGCCAGCTCAGGTCACCTGGGCAGATAGGAGACGAGAGAATGGGCGGGGCAAAACGTCGGATTGACTGTGCGAATGACTGTCCGACTCATCCCGCCTCTCTGATTGGTTAGTGAGGTCTTCTAATCGACCTCGTTGCCCCCACACCACCTTCACCTCCACCTTTTTATTAGTAAACAAACTATGCCCCCACACTCCACCCTCCTCCACAAAAATGTGTCCCTCCACCTTCGAACATGGAACATTGGACACCGGACATCGAACAGCAGACCTCTGTCTGAACAGGGTGTCCAATGCCTCCGAGTCAGAGGTGGAGTCGGAGTCGGATCGAATGTGTAGAGCCTACTTTAGACTTGAATATTCCACTTGTATACAAAATTGCAGCCCCATAGGACGTTTTGACCTTGGTATGTCAGCATAACGCACTATTCCAACCACCCGCACATTTGCCCCAATCAAAGCAGGCTGACGATGGGATTAGTCATACACTGATTACAGTCTACATTTTTAATATGCACTGTGCAACAGAATTTGCCTGTACACTCACCCATTTTCATTGCAACATTATTTTAGAACGGTACCGGTACCAGAAGCATTCAATTTTTTTTGGCAAGGATCAAAATTACGGACATCTACCTCGATGATTGCGGCATGCCAGCCACCCCCGGGTTATACCGACATGCTGGTCGACCTCGTTTTATACCGGCATGCCGCTTTATGTGAGGTAATACGGCATCCATGTTTGCCGATTATCAGGCGACACCGGTGCAGTCATTAGCCCGGATAATCTGGAGTACAGTGTATTCAAGGGCTACAGAGGCATATGAATTTCATTTGCTGAGGCTTTTCCACGTCAGAAAAAAGCATATTAGTAATGGAAAATGGCAGAGGGATGGTGCATTATCATGCATGTTGGTGCTTTATGATAACAATTTCTGCAATACTGTCGCTAATAATGACAATGGCACTAAACCTTTGGTATCATTGTGTTCCTCACACTCTCCTCTTCCATATGCACTTTAGCTTCAAAAGCAATGCTCTCAGAATTCACAGAGTTTTGCCCCTGTGCATGAGACCCCAGAAAAGTGTGTTCTGCAATGGTTGGTGTGTTATAAAAGTTCTGGTAATTTTACAGACGTGGGTGGCCAATGAATGCAGTCTCCACTGGATCTTTCTTATGGATATTCATGTGCTGCACACAATGGTGGTAACAGTTTTTTGATTAGACCAGATATACAGCCAAGGTGTCGTCACAAGTCCTAAAAACAGTGTGTGATTGTTGGTGCGTTATGCGCAGAATTGCCCATATCTAATGTGTACTTGATTGATGATTTGAGAAAATTCACAAAGTTCCTTTTGATGTGAATGATTTTATCTAGCACATTTGTATGCCTGTCACTGATTGACTTTCCCATAAGAGTTCCCTACAAAAAAGTTAGTACAAAATAAGAAAATTGAGGAAATCCATTGAAACCGTCTCGATTAAAGATCCGAGTAATTTTACTTCAAGCCCCGTGGTTAAGGTTATGCAATATTACTTGTAGAATTGTTCCAATTTATATTAATGTAGATCAAAATAATGAATTATATATCATATGAGAAACCAAACACTTCAAACCAACATTTAAATAACCATTGCTGAATATTTCAAATCTCACATATTCCATTAAGTTACCAAATACCTGTTGGCACCTGAACTACACTGACATTACAATGTGGAATTTTAAATCAAAGACATTCAATGTGCAACATTTGATGTTGGATTTCAACGTCAATTTGTAGTCAACATGTTGATAATATATCAAGAAAATATAAATTACATATAGGAGCAGTACAACGGAATAGTCGTTAATGCCGCATCCTTCCATCTATGAGGTTCTGAGTTCGATCCCTGGATCAGGCTAAGGATTTTCTCATTCAGAAAGAGTGTCAATAGGTTCTCTCAAAGTTTGAGTTGGTTTTCTCAGGATTCTACCACAATCAAAATTCATCAACTTGCACTGTCTTGAAAAATAGTCTGTGAAATTAAAAAGACTATCATCCAAGTGGCTACACTCCTTTTACAATATTAACCCTCAGACGGTGACGTGCGAAATGTTCGCTCTCCGGTGACGTGGGCACTTTTTGTGACCAAGCCATATTTTTTGTTATATCTGGCAAAATATAGCACTTTCAGGCATCACCTTTGAGACAATCATAGAGTGATTCCTTCTACGCCAAATAGCGTTTAGTTTACATTTTTTGAGAAAATAGTGCGACCAGAAAAAAAATCTGAAAGAAAATCAGTCGGGGCCAACTCCCGGGGGTAGGGGGATTCCACCCCTTGGCGGCCTGGGATGCCACCGGGAGCCGCCAGACCGAATCTTGGTCAGGCCCCAACTACGCATTGCCGCCTAATTTATTTTTTCCTGGTCGTGCTATTTTCTCAAAAAATTTAAACTTAACGTCATTCATCACAGAAATAGTCAAACGAAAATGTTCTCAAAGATGAATCTCGAATGTCCTAAATTTGCCAAGTTATAGCAAAAAAAGGGGTCGTTGGTCACAAAAAGTGCCTACGTCACCGTCGAAAGGTTAAATGCACGTTCAATATATTAAAATATCACAGCATTAGCCTAGCCAGCATGGCACAACTCTGAACATAATATGACCAATTAAAAACCAATTAAGAGGTGTTGCTCTCGTATGATAAGCTGTTAGCTATTACAGTTGAATCGTGATATAACATGCTTCAAGAGACCCCGGAAATCAGTATGTTATAACCAATGTCTGTTATAGCCAAATACACAGGCCATATATGGAAGTATGGCGGGAGCAGCCTTTCGAGTCTGTTGTAACCGAAAGTCTGTTATATCAGGATTCAACTGTATCTGGGTGATTCACACAGAACCACACCCTTTCAATTTCCTCGCAGGAATAAGCGCACCCTGAACAATTGGTTCAAAAGTTGAGGTGAACTTCGGAGCAACGCTGTCAGTGGTGCTAAAAAGGCCATCACCCCCTGTATACATTGTAACGTTCAATGTGCTTGGATCTCAAATAATTAAGGCACGAAGCAAGCAGTCAGCTTGCTCAATTAGCAATTAGCAATAGTCTGGCCACACAAGCAGCTGCTAATTAATTCCAACCAAAAATCGAACACCAAGACGTTCCATTCCAATTATTTTTTTCCCCCTTTCGAACACTGACCAGTCTACGGTGCGACTGCGACCGGCGATCCCACCGTCTAGAGGCCAACCCAGGCAGCCGCCTTCCCCGGGCGCCCCAAGAGCCGACTCGGAAGAAGCGCAACGGATTACCGGAGAGAACAATGCAGCCCGCCGTGGAATCGTAATCAACTAACGGGCAGCCATTTTAACTCCAGCAGTTACTGGGAAAGGAGGGAAGCTGGAAATTGACTTTATTTAAAAAAAAATTAGGAACAGCCACCGTTTACTTAGATCAAGTGCTGTAAGCCTTTACTATTTTAAGTAGAGCAATTAGCGAATTAAAAGTTACGTTAAATTTTGCTTTAAATAGGGATTTGACAGGTGGCAAAATTCCCCGCTAGATGTTGGTCTAGCAGAGGAGCTTTTGACTTTCGCCGGGAGATGGCGGAGCTGGCGCGATTTCTGAATATTTATTATTTTGCGCGCGATTTTGATTCCTCGTTTATTCGTCTTAATGTGACATTTTCATAGGAGATTTGTACCAACCATGTACCTTTAGTGGGGGCTTAACGTCGGCCTATTTCTGCCGCTAGGCTCAACACCGACGCCAGGGGGATGATCTATCTCCTGGAAATTTGGCCACTCTGGGGATCTTTAACGTGCACTCGCGCAATGTCACAAGCCCACGGGACCGACGGGTTTACTTCCCCTCCGAAGGAAGGCGCACTCTCACTGTTCTACCACCCGGAGAAAAGTCACCGACCTCGGCCGGGTTCGAACCCACAACTTTGGGACCAGAGGCGAGCGCGCTAACCACTATAGTCCACCGGCGCCGGCACCAACCATGTACCTATGAGGCGCATAAATAGAGGATAATGTGACTAGCTGAGAGTCATTATCCTGTTACGTACTTCAATATAATTATATATAGGTACTGCCGTTGCCGTTTCGTAAGGAAACACTTCAACGATTAAAAACCCCCCAATTATTGTACAGTATGAACAGACATTCGCAACCTCTATCCCGCTTCTACTCGCATGCACTCGAACACATATGTCTAAATTATATACATACTTTCGGTGGAGTGGATATGGTGTCCGACTGCTGATCGGGAGGTCCTGGGTTCGAGTCCCGGAGGCCGGCGGTCCTGACCTTGGTTTTCTGTGGTTTTCCAAGGTCGCTCCAGGAAAAATTTCCGGGATCGAACCTTAAAATAGGCCACAGCCGCTTCCTTCCCCTTCCCTTCCCCGGAGGAGGTGCGGTGTCAGTGGAGAGTTTCTGACCCGCATCTTGGGGGTCATCTTGGCGAACGGGCCCTCTGAGGGACTGCACACGACCCTCAAGTTGAAGATATTGCACATGCACCAGTGTCCCCCCCTCTTCATCCCTACCCTGTCCCCTGCACAATGGTGGTAGCCCACTCCCCTAAGAGAGCCCATGGCTCTAGCACGGGGTACAATAAATAAATAAATAAATAAAATATGTACACACTTTCCGACCACGTTTTTCTAACTGCTCATAATTCCCTCCCTATTATGCAAACGTCCATGGAACTCGGCAGTGTTTGTATTAGATGATCAAACACCTGGTTTCATTCTTCCCGGCACTGTCTTAATTGAAGTTCTCGACCCACCCCCGGGTTGTGATTGTGAAATGTGAGTGGGTTGCCTGAAGAAGGGAGTAGTCTGGCCCGTACAGTATAGTCCCAACACCTGACCCGGAGAGAAGCCAGAGAAAGATATTTTATAGGAATTCTTTCAATGATTCATGTAACGGTATAGGCTACTGACCATATAAGTCCCAGAGGTACAGTCCTTCACTATCAATCACTTCAGCTGCACGATGGCGACACAACACTGCTCAGCAAGATGGATAAACCTAAGTCAGATAACTTTTTAGAAAACACTATACTCTCATCATCACTTTATCTGCAGCGTTGCTTAGTAGCCTAATGTAAATGATCATTTCATCTCCACAGGCCAAGTCGAACTGCTTTCAAGGGAATGGGGGTGGTCCGTGACTATAGGATATATAGGAACTGACAAAATTATTGTAATATTGTAAGAAATTCACATCAGGCATTCAGACTACACACAGAGAAATGGCCTTTCCAAGGTGGTCGCTATGCTGTGGCCTGACATGCAATACGTCTCAGTGATAATAATAATTTACGAGGTGTGGCAGAGGATGCAGATGCTCATATTTTGGGATTTTCAGTGTCTATACGACTTCCTCAATTTTACTACATTGCAAAAGCAGGCTCCTACTTAACATCTGGCCCAGACCTATATAGGACTTATTTCAGGCGAAATGTGTTTTAGCATTTGCAGCTTGTGGCAAAACTACTGATATAGACATCAGTATAATATTATAGGTCTCAATTCTTATGCAGTTGTACCTTCATGCTATGAACCCGACTAATATGGCTACAACAATATACAGCTATGATAACTTATACCCATTGGGAAATACCATGTTAACATCTAAAATATTACCGTATAAGTTTACACCAAGTTATTTCACGGGCATATTAGCTGTGCTGTCAAAGTAAAGAACAGCGTTACACTGCATCAAGCTCATTTAAGGTGCGATTAAGTGATTTTGTTCTGGCAGCTGCATTCACAAGAATAATATTGTGATAATGAGTAAAACCTATAAGTAAGCGGCCAACTTGTAAGGCATCAGAATCGTTTTTCCATTGACACCACTAAGTAAGCGAAAAGCATTTGACTGTTTATTTGAACGTTTCTTTTTATACGTCCGGTGCTTCCAGGGAAACGATCACTTCCACGAAGGACTCATTTCTCACGACTTGATGACTAAAGGCTACCAGTGATGTGGGGAAACTGCTTTAAAAATAAGTGTTAAAAATTCAGCCGGGTATTTGAGTATTTTTCCGTAGTTTCCAGCAAAATGGCTATGGCTTCTACCTGCTTAAAGAATATAAGCTTTGCAACTGGCAAGTGGAGAAACTCACAAAAAAGACATTTAGGGAAGTAAGCTGATACAGTAGTTTGCCTGCTTTTCATTGCCCTCTTCGCCAAAGATGGACCTGGCCAGTGTAGCACAGCACCAGTGTATTCTATTTTGGGAGTCAGTGGGCATCTGCACCAACAGGCGCCAAAACAAAATAAGCCTTTACCGGAACGTAAACATTTGCTGAAGGCTTCTGCCTATATATTACCAGCAGTTGAAGAGGAAAACGTCAGAGTTGCGGTGCACCACTTGTTCTGCTGGGCTGCAGGGCTTCCTGCTTAATTCAGTTTACATTGCGGAAGACACTGGTATTACATTTGGACAATTTCATCTAGAGTAAAGCTCCATCAGCAATGTCGGACGAAGAAGAAGTCAGGTATGTCACTGGACATTGTCGCACTATGCTTTAATGTGCTTAATTATTTAAAGAGCAACCTGCCACAAGCGGTTCTCGTATAAAGAATGATCAAATGAAATGTTTTGACTTGGTTTCGAATGTACTCAGTCATATAGTGTAATACAGTAAGTTTATTTCACTTAAGGTGAAAATGACAATTTGCAATATTTGAATGATAATAAAATTTGTATTTGCTTTGTAGCACCGAAGAAGAGGAAAACGAGGAAATAACGGTATGAATATGATTTTTTTTTCGTCATTGTATGCAAGTCATTATTTAGTCCGAATCCATTTCAGTTCCGATTATCCACATGTAATTTACTATTGTTAATAATAATTTTGGTGGTTCTCTTTAAATCCTGATATAAAGTGTGAAAAAATTACACCATAACAGTAGCCTATACATTAATTTTTCCAAACTCTGCGATTTGTTCAGATATTTTTTATGGCAACTTGGATCTTTAGAGGTGTGTTTGTAATTTGCAAAAAGTTACGCTAATTTTGAAATCCACTGGTAATCCTTTTATCCAAGTCATATATACTGTACATATAAGGTATAAGGTTACAGCGACTTTCCACAGATATTTGCACCGTCACTCTTTCCTGCAATTTCCTGTCATTCGCAAATGGACCAGTCAGAGTAGTAGGTATTTCTCCAATGAACCCTGCCATTCTGAGTTTAGGTCGACCATGCGACGACCATTCTTTAATTACTGAGGTCTGGCTGATGTTGAGTGACTTAAGACTTATACGTAATGGGCAGCCACTGTGGTGGAATATATACTGTAATTCCGCTAGAGTGGCCACCGGGAAAATGTTCCAAATCGGAATTCCAGGAGGGATTACACTCTGGATTACATGGCTGATAATAGGTGTAGGAAGCCTTTTATTCCTATGGCCGCTTTCAACTGGAAATTGGTTGCCGAATTTAAGCCACATCACGTAGGCGCACTTTGGCTCATGTAATCTATTTATTCAAATGCAACTCGGCCACTGTTATGTTATATTTGCTTTAAACTTATTTGAAACGACTGAAGTAGTATCTGGCTGTTTTTTTTGGATTGTCCTTTGTGTTTCCTCCTTTCTTCCAATAGACTCGAAGAGCAGACTTTTCACTCAGGGCATTTCTTCTTATTTTTTTGTCACTCGATACGCCCACTGGCTTTCCAACTGGTTCCGGCGCCATAGCGAACTGCCGGAAAAAATCATTCTAGCTTGCCTGAAATCCTATAATGCCAGCGTATCTCCTGAACAGGATTTGTTACTGTCACTGTCATACCAAAAGGTCACACCAACTGGTCACATTCCTGCTGGAGGGTGCCCAACTTGCGTCAGATATTAATTGCCGACGACGTCTCAGGCAGTGCTTTTTGGTCCGAAAAGAGTTAAAGAGATAATAAAATGGACAGCGATAGTTTGAATCGACATATAATTTTCGTTTCTGCTTGTTGAGAAAGCATGTACAAGAGAACGTTAAAGTCTATTACCTGTCCAAGCCCTTCAAAAGCAGTGAGCGTAGTTTGGCCTCTTCCCCTTTAATTGGCTTCATAATTAGCAATTTTTGGCCTGAAGGACCACATTGATGACACTCGACATCCATAAGTAGGCTTTTCAAATATAATTAAACGTTTTTTTTGCCTATTGCTGCATTCCTAGGAGTGCGCCAATCCTGTGGAGAGGGGGGGGGGGATTNATCGTAATGTGTCCTTTGAAATCGGTGAATTTGTGACGTCACATGTTATGTCATGTTATTGTAGCCTTTTTCATATTTTCTCTCTCTGCAATGCGGGAAGAAAGTCCTTATTATCTTTGCTGGAAAATATTAGTACGTCATTTTAGCAAACTTTTAGGCAGATACGAGTTTTTGCATCCTAGATCTATACAGTGACATAATTAGTAATTCAACTTTTGTTTGCATTTCAGAGGAGGAGAGTGGAAGAGGTATGTAAAATCTGAAATATTAACATTAATATTCTGTAAATCGCAAATGCGGGGTTTCAGAAGTATCGGATTTTTAATATAGGTTATATGACTCCGCATTTGTGATGACATTTTTCTCTAGATGGATTATATACAAGGGGGCGATCTAATAAGTTACTTTCCGAAGAAAAAAAACTCTTACTGAAATATTGCACAATAGGAAAGAAGACGGAAGCATGAGGAGATCGAAAGAAAGAAGAAGGAGGTGCGAAAGAGGCTGGAGGAAGCCTCTGCAGCAAAGAAAGGGAAGAAAGGTTTCATGACACCAGAAAGGAAGAAGAAACTTAGGGTGAGTTCGGACAAATTCCATATATGGAGAGAGTGCATCCTCTAGAGAGTTAATTCTTTGCAGCTTCTGCTGAGAAAAGCGGCAGCAGAGGAGTTGAAGAAGGAGCAGGAACGAAAGGCTGTCGAGAGAAGGAGGATTATAGCAGAGAGATGTGGAAATCCAAAGAATTTAGATGCCGCTACAGAGAGTATGACAACTGTTATTTCTCACATAGCTTATTGTATAGAGCTAAATAATAATCAGCTCTGAAATAATTGTAACAAATACTGAGTCCAATCTCTTTTGCCATATTATAATCTATTATCAGATTATTTTGCACACTAACCGAAAAAACTCATTTTTCTTCCCCCAGTATTGCCGAATTGTAATGTCAATTTTTTTTGGAGGTATGACTTTTCGTACTTTTTTAAATATTTTCATCACATACCGGTAACCTTTAATAGGTACACACAGCAAATGTTCCTACATTTAATTATTTGGATATTTAAGACACTGACAGTGAGTGTTATACATTCCACGTTTCATACTCTGCATGATCTTTACTTATATAACTTAAATTACATCCAGGTGATCTCCGCGAGTTTTGCAAACATATCCATCAGAGAATCACTGCTCTTGAGTCATCCAAATACGACTTGCAAGGACAAGTGAAAGAAAAGGATCAGGAGGTTTGTATTTATTTTCTTTATTCGTCATTAAAATGATTTTATTTTACTTAAGTGGTAGACCACAATGGCGCTTAGCAGGACTATTTTCTATGCCGGTACTTATAATGTGAGTTTCTTTATGATAGATTGATGAAATGAATAAAATAATACTGCGAGACCATCCTGGAAAATTGTGAGCATCATAATAAATATGATACTTATGACGTTGACACATTCGATTAGGGCAACATATCAATAGTTTTTTTGACATTTCAGTCCAAAGCCGCACCTGAATCCAACTCGATCAAAGTACCAAGTGTACGACGACAAGATAACTAAGCTGCAGAGGAAGGCGGCTGAATTCAACTTCAGAAGTCAGCTGAAGCAAGTAGGGAAGAAGAGAGAATTCAGCCTGGAGGAAGAGGACAAGGTGAGCAAATCGGCCTAAGCTTCCTTGCGTCACGTTCTGTACGGTAAATGACACATAATATTATTATGCACATGATGGTTTGATAAAAGTACTAATGCATTCTCCGATCACATTTTCAGAAAAAGCCGGAGAAACCCGAATGGGCAAAAAAACAACCTAGCACCAAATCAAGAAGTGGTAAATAGGTTACTTACAATGCGAACGAAAATAATTCACACTCGAGCATATAGTCCACGTTGAGACCAAAAAAATATTTGTTCTTAAAATTCCCAGTATAATGTGGATATCACTTTTAACTTGATGACATACCTCACCACCTTGTATGTGAGTTTCAAAATAGATTACTGACTTGGTAAAAAAAATATGTTATATGCATACTGTACTAATAGACACACTAAACATAGCCATACAATTAACACTGCAGTAATAGTTAAATAGTTTAGGACTTATGTATACAGTTTGAAACTAAATCTTTGTGTGATTTTGAAGACAGAATAAAGCAGTTCGCAATAACACGAGTCTTACAATTATTCTTCCCTCAGAAACTCACTTGTCAGATGCAGCTTCAGCACTTCTGGTTATTTGAATCATATAACCATATTTAGAGCAAAAACCATGTAAGTGACATAGTCAGTTTTTAGACAATTTGAAAAATTAGAGGAAGATTTAGATTATATGTGATGACGCACACATAATAATTTTATAACTTATAATGCTACTGTCAAATTCAAGCTTCAACTTGAATTTTCTCAGAACTCTCCTTTTGCATTTATACCTTGCCTTTGCACGGAGGTACCGGTATTCAATTATACTCTACCGTAATAAACTTCTCTATAAATTATGGATGCAGCAAAGATCAGTACTCTTTCATGTTTCAAGCCTCTGCAGGACGAATGAAGGTTAATCTACA